>VWYK01034746.1:6105-28688 GCA_013399775.1 Semnornis frantzii
CAAAAAAACAAAAAGAAAAAAAAAAAACCCCACAAAACTAAACAAAAAAACCACACACACAAAAAAAAACCCCAAAAAACAACCCACCAAAAAACAACCCACCAAAAAACCCCCACCAAAACCCAACAAACAAGCAAACAGAAAAAACAGCCTGTGACTACTGCTGGTTTACCAAACAGTCAAGGTTCACACAGAAGGGGCGAATTTGGACAAGTTGAATCTCTTCTGAGAATTCTGAAATAATAGAAAGGGTTTTTTGAAATGTTGCATAATGTAGACAAACAGGTGTGATTCACAAGGCAAAACACCTTTCTGAGCCAGTTACTGCAGCTTGAATACAAATGTTATGATTTTGTGAGTGGCTGATTTTTCTAACTGTCTTCAAATCCACAGGTAAATAAACACCAGTGGGAATCAGACACTGACATATTTATTGGAGGTGTTAAATCTGTGTATGGTACTTGTTAGACAAGTTGAGAAACCAGCACATAGGACTGTGCTTTCCCTAGTTGGGATGAGGTACTGGCTAAATATGATTAAAACATATATATTTGACTATTTTTTAAATTTCATGCACATCCTGGTTTTCTGCAGATCAATCTGAAGTGTCAGACACACTGTGACACGTATCCTTTTATATCAGACACTCTTAGGATTTTTTTTTCCAGTCAGTTACTGGTTTTATTTGTGAAAGGCAAATTGAAAGTTCATGAATTAAAACTGAATCTGCAGATTACCTCACCATCCTGGATATCTGCAGTGCCCAGGGGTCTGCAGTAAAGGATGAGCTCTGTAAATTGCCTGGTCAAAGAAGAAAAAAAGGATGGTGTTTGTGTTGGATTTTTTTTTTCCCTCCAATTTGCAGCAGGGCAGTTATTATAGAAGGTAGAGAAACTGAAAGCGTTATTGATTGCAACGTTTTTCCTGTCATCTTATTTGACAGATATTTTGGATCAAGGATATTGGTACCTGAAAAGCGTCCTTTGACTGTAGTCAAGAAATAGTTCCCAATGTAATATTACAGACACAGTGAGTGGTCTTCTCTCTGAACAGCAGGTGCATCCGTTATCTCTGTGGTGCAGGAGGAAAGGCCATTATGATAAGGGGTGATCAGTAATGCCAGTTTCCCTGACATATTTTCTGTCATCCTCCTGAATTTCATCTCCCTTTAAATATACCTGTAGACCACCCCAGGCTCGTGGACACAGGCATTAAGCGGGTCTGAAATCTGAATACAGCGACAGCAATATAGATCTGTCAGTCCTGTGGCTGGTTAGAAAAGATAGGGAGGGTATTTTGTTTGCAGTTATTTCAGATATACTCTGAGCCGTTGCTGCCCAGGTGCAGGTGACATTTGGCTGGTGTGAAATCAGGAGTGCACACAGATGGGTGAGCTCCTGCCTGCCCTGGGCCCTGCAGGCAGCTGAGCCCTCCCTCAGGCATCTGAAGGAGGCTCATGTGCCCTTCAGCCGCTCTCTTTTCTAGCCAAAATCAAAGTTGCAGGCTTTGTCAACAAGCTTTCCTCTTTGCACAAAGCATCTGCCAGCTTCTTTGCTTCAGAGAGATTTTCTCCTCTGAAAGGTCACCTCATCTCCCAGCCACCACCGCTGGCTGCTGATCAGGGTTTCTGTGGAAACTTTTCCTTAGTCATCAATCTAAAGTCTTCCCATACTTTCTTCCTGCTGGGTGCCTTTCTCTAGCAACCTTTTCCAGCAGCCTTCTCCAAATTAAAACTTGAGTGATTTGAATGGGAGAATCTTATGCTGCACTGTGCTGTCCTTGTGTTTTTCTTAAGCATCTGCATGCAGTCCTCCTCTGCTAAATGAATTCCTGCAGGGAAGATGGCTTCGCTGAATCTCTAACTGCCACATTTTTCTGGAAAGCGTCTTTGACGTGTAGCAGAGTATGCCTGTAACAGCTAAGCAGGCTCTGCCTCGGTGCGAGGGGAGAATAATTCCATTCTGATCTTTGCATTACCTGCAGGCTTCACATTAACATCTTTGTCCTTTTAGGCAGAAAGGGACTACCTGCATCTGTTAATCTGATGAGAAATTTTGGCTGCTGCAGATGGGATCAGCAGGATTTGGCCTAGAAGCATATGTGTTAAAGGCGGTAGGAGTCTGGCCGATCGTTTGGGCAAAGTACTCTACTGTACAGTGAATACTCAGCCGGTCACACAGTGAGTGTTGTTACAGTTGACCTAGAACTTTTTTTCTTTGTTTGTTTCTGTGCCTTTTTTAATCAGGCAGGCAGAAACATTTGCTTTGATCAGTCATCTTTTTATTTTCTTCTTCCTTTACCCCCAGGTACCAGCTTTTATCATTTCCCACATCTCCCTGCATACAAACACTATAAACAAGTAGTAAAGTGTCTGAGTCATCAGATACAGTTCCTCAGGGAGTCCTGCAGAAGAGAAGTAGATCCTGATTTTTGCTACTGTTGCTGTGCTTATGTTAAGAATCCCATGACACTGATCTGGTGCTCATTTATATAAGAAACTAATTCATAACCAGATGAAGAAGTCCAGGGAAATCAGAATATTTGTAATCTTCTGGTGGGTCTTGTGTGGCTGCTAAACAACAGATACATATACGGCAGCGACTCTTTCCCGCTGGGTTTTAAAGCAAAAGTGGGAAATAACTGCTGCCATTAACAACTACTAAATTTGCATATTTATTATATTATGACAATGAAGAACAGGACTGTGAATAAACTAGTGTTATAACTGACAAGGGATGTTTTCTGGATGGTGCCTTGTGCAGAATCTTATTTCTGTAACAATTACTGGTTTAATGCCTTTCCAAATGCTGCATTTTCAAATAGTTTCCTCCAGAGAACCTCAAAAAAAATACTTCCAGAAAGCATGAAGACCCCTAAAGCACACTGGTAGTAGTACACTAGTGTGGCTGAAATCACATTTAACATCAATATCATATGGTTGTCAGAATCTGGTGTACTGTAAATTATTGAAGCTAATCCTGACAGTTATACCCTGCAGCTTGTGAACTTAAGAAAGTGATAAGAGCCTTTAAACAGATAGAAATCTTTGGGTTGTAGAAAATATGTAATGGCACTGGACTTGCATTACCCATGGCAAGGGCATTGTCTTAAAAAGAAATCTAGTGAATCCAGGACATGTGCAAGTGGAGCAAGAGCTGCAATGATACATTTGCTACAGGTTTTAAGAATTCCCAATGCTGATATTTACATTGCTGGGAGAGGCCTACCAAAAGACATGGATGCTTTGGTCACCCATTTGTAGTGGAGTCATTTTCAAAGGCCAGCACTTAACCTGACATCTCTATATCCGTACTGCTACACACCAGGGTGTTAACCCACATGGTGTGAAAAAAGTAAAGGCAACCCTTTCCAAGCCTCCTATTTTGAGAGAAACATCACTCCATTATTGTAATATTCATGTCACAGTCTAACAGACACCTATTTCAGAAGCTGCTAAACCCACAGTGATACCATTGTCCTATAAAAAGGGATTGGTTATGGCATTGCCTAATGCTATAGCTGATAGTTACTGGTACTTAATACCACTCCAAAACACACATACATACTTGATGTGATCTTCACACTTGTCTTCAGGACTATCATCGTAGTCTGAGTCCCTTGAAAACAATGCTATTATTTACATGAACTGTTGTGTGTCTGTATGTGTGTGCACTTTTTTTTTTTTTTTTTTAACTTGGAGAAATGTCTCTATTCTACATAAAATATAAAAGTGGTTTTGTGATGTGAAGTATGCAGCATTTGCTATGACTAATAGATACCAGAAAGTCAGCATAGATCTTACTAGACACAGATGGGTCTTTGCCAACGCAGAGTGAAATCTGTGGAGCTCTGTGCAGAATCTGGCTTGATGCTGCAAGTTTGTGCAAGCGGGCACTGGGGAGAATGTTGAACTGTGCTGATGAGTATGTGACCATAGCAGAGTGAAATCTGTGGAGCACTGAGCAGAATCTGGCTTGATGCTGCAAGTTTGTGCAAGCGGGCACCGAGGAGCATGTTGAACTGTACTGATGAGTATGTAACCATAGCTCTTTGTTTACAACCAAAGGAAAGAATTTAGCTGGGAAAGCATTCAGGGATGTATTACCTAATAATAAGTAGCTTATTGGTTGTTAGAAGAATTTAATGAGGATTGCATAAGGAAGATAACAGTGATATACACTGTGCTTACTCTTAAGCTTTCTGGTTTGCTCTGTTTGAGTTCCTGGTAGTTAAAAGACAGTGCTGACTTTAGAATCATTGTTAATGAAACATAGCGAAGTGGAAAAGATAGAAAAGAGTGGAATTCAGATCTAAAAGTAACAAGCTTGAATATTATATTGGGCCACATATTTTATCTTTAATGGGCCGATAAAAAAATAAGCCTTTTGAAATGAAGTCATGTATTTGTGTCATAGCTCAGCAGAAGTTTTCATATGTTTCAGAATTTTAGATATGTTGGTACTTGTACATCAACTCAGTACTGCTGACAGTGCCACAGCTTTTGTAGTTTGTAACTCTCTACATTTGCAACTAATTTTTATTGAAGTAGTACTCCTACATTAATTATGCTCAATTTTAATAAATTGCTCAAGCTCCTTGACTTCTGAGTGCAGTTTCTAAGAACAGACATAGCACAAGTACTACATTAGACACAAGCTGACTTTGATAGGGCAAGAGAAACTTTTGAAATGGATGGATGGCACTGCTTATTAACTAGGAGTGTGTTCCTCTCAGTAAAGATCTCGGGATACTAAGCTTGATTAGGCAGAAGAAATCACAACCAATATTCAGCTGATGTCTATCTATACCTGTTGTACTGACAGTACCTGTTGCTTCTGTAAGAGCATCTTGGAACCATCTCTGGAGTTAAGACTTCAGTTAAACAGCTGTGAAGTGTTTATCCATTACACCAGATTTCAGAAATAAGAAGTGGAAGTAAGTCCAAAAATACAATTAGTAGTATGTGAAGAGAGTAAGCATATGACATGCCTTGACAGCAAATAGAGCAGGTGAAAAATGTTTATTGAACTAGAAAATTATTGAGCACAAGAATATCCTTCCTGCTTCTATTAAATGTGACATGGTGTGCTTCGGTGTTTGCAAGTAGATTACTTGATGTTGCTAAACTGGAACATGTAAAAATTGACCAGGTCCCAAAAATTATGATCAACTCAATATTTAAAAGAATGTTGTCAGTGTTTTTTTTCCTTTATTTTGGGGGAATATGAGCTAAAGTGCTGCTGACAGATGATCTTTGCGGGTTGTTTTAAAATATTTTTTGATATTTTAATAGATTTAAATTTAAAAAAAAAAATTATTTAAAAAAAAAACCAAACACTGAGATTCTTACAAAGAAATATGTAATATGTTAAGGATCCCCTCCAAAAGATCAAATCTTGATGTGTGCATATTGGTTTGCCATGGCTGGCTCTTTTTCCCTTTTATAGCCTACACCTCAGTAATGTTCTTAGGCTAATGTTGTTTCTTCATCCAGATTATAGTAATTTTCCCTCAAAACCTTGTTTGTTTCGTTTTGCACCTCAGGAAGAGTGTGTCAGGGAACAAGATTTTGGCTTTTCAGCTATAAATTTGGGTTGATATTAGGGATATTAGTAGTAACTTAGATGTGGGCAGGCACACCGATGATACCGCCATTTTCCTGTGGCTTTCTTCTCTGCGATTTTGTAGTTTACGTGAGACAAGAAACCAAACAAATAAGAAAAAAAACTCCAGAGCTCTTCCATTTCTCTGTATGTTTTGTTTGTGAAAAATTTATTAACTAAGAAAGTAATTCAGAATTTCTTAAGGTTTACCTAATGTATGCACTCAGTGGAATGGGATTCTAACTGTAGTGACTTAATGGATGTAAAAACCAAACCTAATCTTGACAAAAAGATTCGGTAGTCAAGATTTTGTATGTGTCCAATATTAGGCTTCTAGGATAAGAAATACACAAAGCACATCTCTTTTAGAATGCATAACTCTGTATCTAAAAAGTTGAAGCCCTTGGATATACAGACACTGTGATCATTAGATCAGAAAGGCATTCTCTTTGAAAACAAGTAAGACAGACAGCTTTTAATGATATGAATAAAAATAACTTGCTAACAAGTACATTCTTACAAAATAACCTTGTCCCCATTTGTTACAAAAGACTTGAAGTTCTGTTTTCAAGTGGAACAGAATTCTCAGAGTGGAATACCAGGTTATTGATGATGCTGTATGACATCTTGTTCCAGTTTGCCAGCTTAAAGACTGGTAAGCAAATGGCTGCCAAGCAGCACGGCTACCCAGAGTGTGAAACCAGTTTTGTGAGCCTTTTATTATCACTGTATTTTCTTTAACAAAAATGGAACACTAAGCAGAACTGAGACCAGAGGGTGCCAGAGTAAGATTTTATTTTTCATAAATATTTTATGCTAAGTGTCAAGGAAAGAGGTTATGTGCTTATTTCAGCTTTACTACATGTTTTGAACAGGCTTTGGACAGATGACCTCCAGAGGTGCCTTTCAAAATAAAATTTCCTCTGTTTCCTCTGTGCTTGATGTGTTAACAAAGTGTGTCTGTATGTATGAAACAAAGTGAAATCGTGTCTCTGATATCTTTGCAGACAATTCTGTGCCCAAATGGATGGGCTGCCCCTGCTGATGGGCTTTTGTGTAACTGTGACTAGGCAGTTGATGTCCCTTGCAACCCCTTGCTTACTGAAGAACTTGTCACAGAGTATGTGAGTTTGGAATGAGTTTTGTCATAATTTGTCTTTGATGGTGTGTCTTGGAGCCTAAGTCTTTTTGTGTGAGTGTGTTTTGGTTGGTTGGTTTTGGTTTATTTCTGAGGAGCCCTTTCAGTATCTGAAGGGGGCCTACAGGATGGCTGAGGAGGGACTATTGACAAGGTCTTGCAATGACAGGACAAGGGGCAATGAGTTTAAACTGGCAGAGGGGAGATTTAGACTGGATGTTAGGAGGAAGTTCTTTCCAGGGAGGGTGGTGAGACACTGGAACAGGTTGCCCAGGGAGGGTGTGGCTGTTCCCTTCCTGGAGGCGTTCAAGGCCAGGTTGGGCGAGGCCTTCAGTGACCTGTACTAGTGGGAGGTGTCCCTGCCTATGGCAGGGGGTTGGAACTGGATGATCCTTGAGGTTCCTTCCAGCCTTACCATTCTGTGATTCTATGAGTTCAGCAAAATGAAGTGACTGGCAAACTCTTTGCTTACCCAAGATTTGTATGCATATTATTTTACCAGACAGCAATGTGAAGGACAGTATAACTAGTCACCATGTGGCATAGTTCTCTAGTTGGCATATAAATATGAAAATATGTCAGTGAGCTAAGGTTACTGCTTTTTCTCTGGCACATCAATAAATAGAAGTATTACATATGCTTAAAGCTCTAATGTGATTATGTCTCCACAGGATACTAGGATTAATTGTGTTGCATAGAAAGTTTAGCATACAGTATTATGCTCTTGCTTACTGTGTTTTCAACCACTGTTGGCTGAAAAATTTGAGCTGGCAGTAAAAACAACATACATCTCACTTGTGTTTTACAAAAGAAAATGCCATTAATAGTCATGGAAGGGGTTTCATAGTCAATGAGCAATATTGTAGAAACATAATTAGTGAGATGATGATCTAGGATATGAATCTAAAAACGTATTCATTTGTCTGCAACAAGGTAATTTGACCACCTTAATCTATGTTTCCTGTAATGGTTGTAACAAAGTGAATAACCTCATTTGATTTTTAGTTTCCGGCCAAGAGAAAATAGCGTTATTTAAAATTTAACAATAATTCAGATCAATGAGATCATATCAAAACAGGGCTTGGGAATACTATTCTAGCCTCCTTTTTCCAGAATCTGAAGTAAGAATTCCCAGGAATCTTGTTAATTTTGTTGTGATCATAAGCAGACTTCAAACTGGATCAGAAGTGAAATTCCAGCATGCTATTCCATCCCTTAGGCTGCTGCTTTTTTTCCATATTCAATTCTGATAGCACTACGTTTTGACAGTTCTTGTATGTACAAAGGAGAAAGCCGTTTGGAGGGCAGTTGTTAGGTTCCTCCTAATGGATGGTTGCCAAAATCACTTTTCCCTGAGTTTTTGCCCTGTAATTCTCAGTGAACTCTGTAATACTGCAGGTCAGTCTGTGTTGAAATGAAAAACCACAATGTCTGAAGATGGGCATCTGAAAACAGAAATATGCAAATATTTTTGAAACATCTAAGTCTCTATGCCAGCATTTGCTTTCAGGAGTGCCACCTTTCATCTGCACATCCATTTTGTTCTCTCTTCTTCCAATGTAAAATTAACCAGTCTTAAAGAATTGCAGGTACTGTATGGTAGCACTTAAGTAAACTGTAATCAGCAGACAAAATAACCAGCAGTTAATCACTTTGATTCCTGTTCCTTTGCTCTGAAGCACAATGGTTGTTGTAGCTATTGACCATCATGAAAGGCATACTTCTCACACTCTGCAGCTCTCCTGGCATTTACAGTAGAGCTCAGAGCCTGCAGTAGCTTTTCAAGTGTGGCTGAGGCTGTCAGCTCTGTTAGGATATGTGGTTCAGAATCTCCGTTTTTCATGTTGCATAACATCAGTATTGTTTGCTGAGACTTTTTCCCAGAGCTTTGACTGAAGCACTGCAATGTGGTGGTGCTCGACTAGCTTTGAAAGTCTGATCAGTTGTTTGCTGCAACAGAATGAAAAAAATAATCATGTTGGTGTAGGGGATTTGAAGGAGCATTATAAAAATAGTTGGCAAATTTAATTCTTTTCCTAAGATAGGAAACCCATCTTCTACCAATGGTCCTCCCAGAATTTGGGTTACTCATGTAGTGGACTGAAAGTGAGAGTTTATAAGTTTGAAAAATACACTTACAAACACAGATCTTGCCAAAAAAAAAAAACAGTCATGCAAACATTCTGGCCCAGCCAGGTTGTTCTGTCTGGAACATTGTCTTCCAGGGGTGCTGCCTTGTCTCTCTTCAGCCTTCAGCTGCATGGAATTGCAGGGAGAACTGAGTGCATTGGCCATTGGCACAAAAATAAATGTGTCAGGCTACAAATTCTTACATCCGCAATTGCGGTGAAAAATAGATTTTTTGTTGAATAGGAAGGAGGCTTGTACAATTCCTCTATATGGCTGGGGTGTACTCTGCAGCAGAGAAACATTAATGCTTCCTGTTGCTTTTAAAATCTGTGCCTCATTTTGACTGTGGGTTTCAGTCTTCTGAACAAATGCTTTTGTTCTGCAACTTGCTCAGTCATCCAGATTTCTTCAGTCATATTGTGCCACCTGGAACGGAAAGAAAAGGAAATGTTTACTGGAAATTGCTATCTGCTGGAGGTGAATTATCAGATCCACTTTTCTTGAGACAAATATTGAGAAGAGCTTGTGAAGATTTTTACGATTTGTAGCTCGTTGCCAGGTTTAATCAATACTAGCGTGGAGGCTTTCAGATGGACCTTTCTGCAAAGATCATTCAAAGTTTGATAGCTGATGGAGATATCTCCAGTGTATGTTGTGCTAAATGGCAATGTTGAAGAGGTTTCTGTGTCTGAAAGCAGACTCTGATAAGTTTTTAAAAATGCATGTGTTGGGCATAAATGTGAACAGGGCTTTTCCTCATGCTTTCTTCTGCCACATGCATACAGCTCTGAACGAAATCTCCACTGCTTTTGTGCAGAGTGCTCTGTGTTGTGTGGCAGTGATAAAGAGAGCAGTGATCAGACTCACTTATTCCAACCAGGTGATCAACATGCATTACAATCTGACCAGCTGTGGAGCATTCTTGAAGGGTAGAGGCTTCTTTGTCTTTTTAGAAGAAGTATTGTAAACCTGGGAACCCAACTTATCACCTACTCTGTCTTAAGCAGAAGGTGGTATGGTGATCTGTAGTGTATTGGGTGTCTCAAGGCAGTATTTCACTTTCCTGCTCTCCATTTCCCTTAAATTTCCCATCAGAAAGTGGAAAATATACTCTTGAGCATGAAGTCAAAAGCATATAGTGAGGACAACCACAATTGGGAGCATATCTCCCTGGGAGTTTCACTTTAACACACAGTGTAATTAATGGGTAAAGTCGAGGGACAGTTCTAAATATGCATTACTGATTATGACGCATTTTAAGGTCATTGACAGCTGATTAGAAATGTCCAAACTGGTTCAGCATTCAAAGGCTTTTGTAATCAAATATAAATTTCAAATATATGCCTTTGTATGTAACCTTATTATGTAGATTCTGTTTTCAGTGACATTTACACACCAGAACTTTAGAGGATTCAGTGTTGACTTGTTTCCTCTTGCACGAATTCCTTTAGAATAAGCACAAGAGCTTTTGAGAAAGCTCAACAATTTAATTCACTGACCAGACATATAAACATAAATACAGAACATGGGTCCTTTCTAAAGGAAGGATAGAAAGGGATAGATATCTTCTCAATAAAGTTGTTATCATTTTATCACCCTTCTGTAACTCACATAAGCCTTTCTGTCTTTCTCTAGTTCCTGCTTTTTGAGGTGAGCGTTCCTTATTTTCCCAACTGTCTTTAAATAGCACTGTAGCTGAAAACTTCTGAAGTACACAAGGACTGAGAAACCAGTTTCCCAGCCCTGGACACACTAATTTGAGCTTAGGACTGCAATGCTTTTGCTGCTTGAATGGCTCCTGGTGCTGAGAAAAGCTGGCACCTTAGCTGCTTGTCAGCCAAGCAAAGGATCCTGCATGATTTTGGCTCGTGGTGGTACCTAGTGACCCAACTATGGGCTAAAGGAAGTGGTCATGCTTTTTGACCAGTTGTAGGTGAAAATGGTTGAATTAATTAGCTGACACCAAAAAATACACAATGTGATTAGTTGAAGAGTGTATTACCCTTTCTGAAATGAAGCAGTATTGCTTTGTATGCCAATAACTTAGCAGTTTATCCAAATCATATTCTGAAATGTCTTCAATAAAAAAGTCACATAACATTTGATGGGCCTTAGTTCAGAGCAGTAATGTCCTAATTTACAAATAGAGTAAGGAAATAAAATCATCTGGTTCATGCGAAATGCTAGGTATTAAATTTCCCCAGTACCTTTGGTGCTTTTTAACACTCTGCTTAATAAAATTTAATGTCCAGGAGCAGGGATGATGACAGGTTGACATTTCTGAATCCAGCCCTTCCAAACAGTTTGATACCAGGTCAAGTAATGAAATTAGGATATTTTGGAGGATTACGAAGTTTTTAATTTCCTTCTCCTTTGATGTCACTTAGAAAGTGGCTAACAATTCCAGCACATCAAAATGTTTTTGAATAATGTTTCTGAAGGCTTTTAGAGTCTTAATTTGAGTGAAACTTGCTTCGACTTTGCAAAGGCTGTAAGACTATTCAAACTTTTTAACTAAAAAGCTTTTTTTGATAAATGGTTATTTTTATCAAGACTTCTAAGTGCATTAAAATGCATTAGTCACATGTCTTGTTCAGTACTCATCACTGAAATATTAGCTACTCAGGGCTGAGGTGATAAAAAGGTGCAATGCACTTGTCTACTCTGATGTTCATATACTACTGTTCATTACTTGGCTGTCATGGTACCAGTTTTCAGGGAGAGCTCAGTCAAAGGAAGTTAGGTCTGTGTAAAAAAATATTTTAAAATCTACCAGTCTATTATTTTTTCTTCTTTCTTTCTTTTCTAAGAGCCTGAATGTTGATGGCTGGCTTGACAATTCCCTTGACTATTTCTGGGCATAGGTGTTAATTTAAAATAATTTAATTGATTCTCAGTTGACACCATCAGTGTCTGAATTCGCAAGAACCTCCTAGAAAGGCAGCTTATCCTTGTTCCCTGCTCAGTGTTTTGTACCCTGTTTCAGGATTTTTAACAAATCCTATGCACAGTTGGAGGCCCTGTTAGGTTTCTGCAGTAAAAATGCTGCACATAATTTAGTTTTCTGGTAGCATTAAAGCAGCGAGTCAAAGATGAGCATAAATGATGAAGAAAAGGTTGTCTGAGTTCCTCAGCTAAGAAGGAAATGGTACTGATGGTTGCACTCTGCATTTGTTAGGTTTTTACTGTGTTAATGAAATCAGATTTCAATTTTTTTTTCATTTTAGCTTGACTGCTCTTGCTAACTGGGAAGCTTCTCAGTGATGCCCTTTTTCCCCTCACCTTGCAAACAGACACACATTTGCTAAAGAAATGAGTGGTTTTAATTTGTTTAGGCAAATTTTTTTCCTTGTAGTGTTTCATGTTACTGCAGGATGTTCCTACAGAGAAGACAGCTCGTGGTTAGAGCCACAGATGGGCTGACAGGTCAGTGCAGAAGAATAAAAATCTAAATGGCATTTATCCATGCAGTCAAAGTAATACCAAAAAAATAAAAGCATTTACAAATATTTTGCTTACATGTTTAGAGCAATTTCTACAACTGTACTAATATAGAAACTTCTTGCAATGGAATGTTTCTGCAGCTTGCTATTAGCATTGATATAAAGAGGAAAAAGAGAGAAACAGCAGAGAAGAAAGCTATAAAGCAGCGAATTGAGAAACCCCAGAAACAGGTACCTAAGACCAAAGTAAATTGCAGCAATTACCTTCCACTTGTTAAATGTATATAGAGAACTTTAAAAGAAATTTGCAAAATTTCAGCCCAGGAAGCTGTAAGTTCAGAAGGTAAGAAACAAACCTTATTGTTAATTATTACATTAAGGATTTATATATCCTGGCTGTGTTTTTCTTCCCTGGCATACAGTTCTAGATATTAGATCTTGATACCTAGATCTCAGAGTAAGAAGAGATGATTAATTTCTCATAAATGATCTTAAAGAGTCATTAAAATTAAAGATGGATTATATTTGCCAAATCATTCTGTTTAAATACAATTATTATTTTGTAATAAGCAGTAATATTCACCAGTTAGTCCAAAAGTACTAACACAATACTGTGAGTGAACTAGGACATATTTTTAATATTATTCTGAAAAATGTTGAGTGCTGCCATCCAGCAGTAGTTTGATCTCTGTCTCATTAACAGACCTTACTGAAGACATCATTCATTCAGAGTTAATGGAAGGAATAATTAAATATTCTTTGTATGGCAGGAGTTGAAATAGTAAGAAGCCACCAGCAAGCTATGCAGGCAGATGAACTGGAATTCACACTGTACCTGACAGATGAAGTTTTACACTGGAAGTGTGCTTGAAGCTCTAGTTTTGCTTGTCTTTGAGGGAGGAAGTGAAGACAGCCAGTGAAGAATGAGTGAAGTAATCAGTAGTAATGTGAAGGATTATGCTCCCCAGAGACATAGAGATCTTCTGTTGTTAGTTTTACAGCCCAGAACTACCTGGAATTAGCAACCAATTGCTCCCGCTGAAGGAGCCAGCTAATTCCGATACTGGCTGGCCGGCAACTTTAAAAAAGGTCAGCTTCTACCCTCCTTGCTGCAGCCATGGCTAACTGAGATTTGGTTGTGGAGCCAGAGTGTGAACGTCTGTCAGATCTCTCAGTCTGTTTTCTCTGTGTTGTCTGGTTTAAAGCCAACTACAGTTTTTCTGCTATGGCTCTGTTGGGCTGTGTCCTAGTTTCAGAACAATATCTTCACTATGTTTCAGTCCCCAAGGGCAGTGTCTATACCAGAGTTAATTAAGACTGAGAATGCTAATCAGCAGGTCTTCCTGTAGCTGTGATATTTCTAAGACTTTTAACTGCAGTCACTGTGTCCAAAGTTAAGTGACTTTTGCCTTCCAGCGTTGTGGGAGACATTGACACAGTGCTCCTGTATCGCAGATCCTGGAGTCTGCAGTGCCAGCATTCCTTACAAGTGGAATTTTTGAATAGTGGCAAGTTCATTCCCAAGTAGCGTGGCTTAAAATATCTCAGGATAAGGGTTGCATAATTGAATTCTATACCAAATACCCATCCTGCATCTGCAAACCGTGAAACAACAACCAGGCTCTTTTGCTGCTGAATGTGTAAGAAAAAGAAAGAGGACATAGAGTAATTTAATGCCCTTCTTTGCAGTGAATTAGATTACATCTATGCATCATAGCAGATACCTGTTTTGAGCTCCTGAGACCTTGATTAGGCAGACTGCCCTAATGAGTGCATCTCTGCTGCCCTTATGGCCTGTGCAACTGGATTTTCTTTACAGAGTGTATGTTGTGGTAGGCCTAAGCAGACCAAAATAGGCTTATACATGTCCTGGCTTGCCCAGACATGTTTTTCTGCTCTCCCTCCTTCTGTTTTGGGGAGAACCAACTTCGGGAAAGAGGACAAAGAACCTGGAGCCACTGAGTCTGAGGACTGTGGCTGCCCAGACTTGTTTTGAACCCTGTGGTAAACAAGGTACACAGGGTTGCCTTGTGCAAGGCCTCTATGCTGCCCAAATTTGGGTAAAGCAAGCCTATGGCTTCACCTAATATGGTGAAACTTGGCTAACTGCCATCCTGATTGGCTATTCTGTGTCCAAAGGCCAATTACTCTCGGACTGTATGGATAAAAGGAGATGAACATGGACCACACCGTGTGCTCTGCCATTATATCTGTGCCCTGCCATTGTACCCATGCTCTCTGCTGGTGTATATGTGCTACCTTATATCCTGAACTGCCTGGAAACTGCCTTTCAGAGGTNTCGAGTCCATTTAGTGAGCAAGTGGAGTACTGACCGCAAGCTGTACACTAACCACAAAACCTTCTCTGCCAGTTCAATCGAGTTCAATTAATGTTATATATTATTACTACTTATTGCTAGAGCCTGTTATAACCTGGATAAAGATTCCATGACCGATGCAAAGAACTGATTATTATTAAAGTTAGTGATCAGGGTGACAGGAGTTCTGAATATTGAATATTCAATATTAATTATTGAAAATATCATCTCACATTAATTAATTACCCCTCCACTACTGTCCTTCCAGGACAGAAGGAAGTAGTTGCACACTGAAGAGCTAGGAAGTAGGTAAATGTCCTGAAGCGTTGCCAGCTGCAACCGATAGCTGAAATCAGCAAGGGGAAGAATTATTTGCTTTGTTGCTTTAAAGAAAGAGAAGTGGGATGAAAAGCAGGGAATCCAGTGAAAGTAGTAAGAAGTAAATGGAAATGCTTGAATTTGCATCGTGTGATGTTCTCTAAGAGTATGGAAATTTCACGGGTAACACTTTACTTCCACAGGAAGCTTTGTGTTTATATTTAATTTCTAGGAACCCAAGGGCAAAGCAAAGCAATTAAAATGTTGAAGACTTAAAAATAAACTTCAGAAGCTTCAAGTAAAATACTTTTAGCTGATTAGAGGTACAACGCATCTTTAATGAGAAATAAATTAGGATTGCTTTATTTCTTAGGAGGATAAGGAGAGGCATTAGATACTTGCATTGATAATGGAGGGCTTCGAAATAATCTAACACTATGAGCTGCTTCTCTAGGAAAAAAAGTGGGAAACTCCTATGTGGCCCTAATGCAGAGATAAGAAAAGCAGTGAAACAAATAGATTTGTAAAAGGCCTTTCACTTAAAAGCCTATTGTGAGGTGAGTTTTGACAAAGTCCCATCACTCTCTTGGTGTGTTTAGACTCATCCCTTTGATATGCATCCCATTCCTCTGTTTTTTTGTCAGTTTGTTAGTTCATCTTGATGTCTGGTTTTAATGCAAACTAATTTACATTTAAAAAATCCAGGCTGTAAAATTTAGAATTAATTTTGAACGACCCACATGTAAAATATGTGTTTATTTACCCTGCATTTACCCACAGCAAACAAAATTCTGTTGAAAACAGGGCTCAGAAATACACTTTACGAAATATTTATTCTCAGTTATCTTACTGTGGCAGCGTACCAAATGAAGGGAGTAAGAAAAGTCTTTTGATTGGGAAGATTGGCAGCATTTATGGTTTTAAATGAATTGGATTTTAAATATGCACTTATTATCTGGGTTAAATTGCTACAGAGTGAAAAGGAATGCTGTGCTCTAAACAATAATTGGTCTATTTCAGCTTTCAAATTGGGTCACAGTAACAGACAGCATTCTTAGTTCTCTGTTCTTTCCCTTTCTCTTTTTTTCTTGCTTCCTTGAAAAAAGTGAGTGAAATTCTTAATCATTACTGTGTTGAGGCAGTGTGCTCACATTTTTTTTTTTTTTCATGAAGGATAGATCTTCTTCCTTACCTCTTTTTTTGATGGTATGGTATTGTAAGACACCTTGAATAAGACTGAACAAAACATGCTGAAGCGCATTGAGTACAGCAATCTGCTGGAATTTATTTTTTTGGTGATGAACACTTCACCTGCTGTATGAGTAAAATGAAATGCATCACATTTAGTAATCTTGCACTGTTTTACAGTTATCATATTCCTGTATAAGTGCTTTTTTAATCAAAACAGAGAGACTGGGGTTGGAGGGGAGATGCCAGTACTGCTCTGCAGAGCTCGTGTACTACATCTCTCCAGTTATATCTCAGATTGCTCTAATAATTGAACAGGTTGGGTAGAGTTAGGGATAGAGGGAGGGTTAACCTAACCTTACTTAGGTAAAGGTTAGGAGTCTTGTCTAAGTACGTGAACCACCTAGATTGTTGCAGTAGTCAGCAGACACTTCTTCAGGGATGATTCAGGCAATTTAGCTTGGACTGCAATGACAGGCTAGGATGAGTTAACCTACTGGAAGTACATATCTGCATATAAAGGAATTGTCCAGACTGAAACATCAGTCTATACATGGGTTATGACAGCCCAAAACTTGGAATTAACAGAATGCTAAGACTATCTTCAGCTCAGGTTTCTGAAAAACTGAGATTATTGTCTTCGCACTCCGTGTCCAATTCACACCCTCGTGGTGTGCTGAAAGAGCCATGTCCTCTGTCACAGGTATCCAAATACAAGGCATTGCTTTCCAAGCTGGTGTGCTGTTGGCAAGTTATTCAGAAAGTGTCTGGACAGGCAGGGTGCCATAGGTGAGACCGCTGCTCTCAGTTGATTAGAGCAGGATGAGATACCAGCTTGTATTTCTATACCTCTTTTGTAAGGAAATAGGTGAGAAAGATTGGAGTAGGCATAGGTAATGGCCTTACCAGTTCATTTAACAGGCCACATTGTGTTTTGTAACACTATACCTTTCTAACCAATATTCAAGAAGGATAAGGCTTGATTCAGAAGATGCATATTTCAATTGCTGGCTACCCAAAAGTGACACAAGAAGACTTTAATTTTAAATAGGATGAGGCTGTAATGGGTCTCCTAGAGGGAAAAAAAAAAAAGCAAAAAAAAAAAAAAGCTGTTTATTAGTTGAAATGTACTAAACTACCTGCATTTGATAAAGTGCTAACAAAGGAAATTGCTTCCAGAGAATCAAATGAAAATGTCAAATCAAAAAAAGTAATGGTCCTCCGGATCGTGGGTTGTTTGGTTTGGGTTTTTTTTGTGGCTGTTTCCTTCTTTAAAGAAGTGCTTGGTATGTTTGTTTGTATTACTTGAAAAGCTTTTGGTTTATTTCTGTTGCTTTAGTTCTGTGGTTTGCATGGTTTTGGGTTTCTTTCCCTCTTGTGTATCTATTTGCTGCATCAGTGTTGGATTTAATTTGATTGGAGGTTAATTTAATAGTCTACTCTAATGCTTTTTTCTCCACATTCTCTACAGAGCATCTTCAAATGAAAATGTGTCTGGGAGCACAGTGCCTGCATTTATCAGTGTTGAACTGCCTAATCTTCAGATGACTGAGGGAGAAACAATTAATAAAACCCTTTTATGTTGGAGCAAATGGCATTAGAATGGGTGCAAATGACTCCTGAGACCTTGTTCCATAGTGAGAAGAAATAATTTGGCTTGCTAAAACAACTAAGCTGAAAAAAATCAAAAAAACCCTACAAATCTTTCATTGTCTAAGGCCTCCTTGTTAGTCTGCTGATAGTTGTGTGAAGCCTTGAGCAGCCATTGCTCTTTCGAGCTGCCCCTGGAATAAATGTGGTAGATGTGGAAGCTGCCATGTGGGTGCTAGTTTTAGGGGAAATGGAGCTGTAGCAACAGATTCACATCTTGGAACTCACGTGCTTGGCCATAAAAGGCTTCTTCCATTAGCTTTTTTAAAAATTTTTTTCTTAGGAGGTATCTTCACCTGAGAAATTTGCTCCCTTCTTGGCTGTTATTTTGGTAGTGGTTCTTGGTGGGTAACTGAGATTGACATGCTGGTAGCCTAAACCACCTGGTACTGGGTTCTCATACCTGCCAGTGAGGTGATGTCTCACACGTCAGCATGGCATAGGGAGAGAAAGAAGTTCCTGGTTAACTGCGGAATATTAGTGAAGCAGGAACTCCCTCTAAAACGGCACAGTGCACACCCAGCATTTCTGCATGCGACTGTTTATCATGAAATCGTAGGCAGTGGCAGGGTTTGCCTGAGAGGCAGGCTTGCTGATAACTCATATATGTGTAAACCTTTCCCTTGCTATAAAGGATATTGCTGTGCTCAAGTAGCAGTTGCAAGGGAGGCTTAATGAGAGCATTAAGGAAAGAAGCTTATTCACAGCATTAACATTAGCTGAAACAATGATGTGTTAGCCTGCAGTGGCTTGTACAGTGACATACATAGAGGAGCTGTGCATTTTTAACAGTGAAGTGTTTAGGGTTTAATACTGTCTATTTGCTTATGTTAGCTGTGTTATTTGTTCTCACAGCAGAATAAAAACAGCTACTTGAGGATAATGTCTGTAAAAAGGAGACAGGAGAAAACAAGTTGCTGTGCTGAAGTAAGAAAGGCATGGTTGAAGCAAATAGAGACTTTACATCTCACACTGCCCATTCCCAATATAAAATGTGATTAATTCTGAATAATGTGGGCCTATCAAAGCATTGCCTCTATTAAACCCAGCAAGATTAGATACCAGATCCAAAGTAGCTAGGCAAGCAGTGTGCAAACAGAGCCTGCTCAAGGCACAGTGAATGGTTTAGGAAAGATTTTGAGGAAGTGTTCTTTCAACCTGGAGAAGAGAAGGCTTCGAGGAGACCTTAGAGTAGCCTTCCAGTATCTGAAGGGGGCCTACAGGAAGGCTGGGGAGGGACTACTGACAAGGTCTTGGAATGACAGGACAAGGGGCAGTGGGTTTAAACTGACAGAGGGGAGATTTAGACTGGATGTTAGGAGGAAGCTCTTTACAGTGAGGGTGGCGAGACACGGGCACAGGTTGCCCAGGGAGGTTGTGGCTGCGCCCTCCGTGGAGGTGTTCAAGGCCAAGTTGGACAAGGCCTTGAGTGTTCTAGTGGGAGGTGTCCCTGCCTATGGCAGGGGGTTGGAACTGGATGATCCTTGAGGTTCCTTCCAACCTTACCATTCTATGATTCTATAATTCTATGACACTGGCAACCCAAAATTTGGCAAATCAAAATTAATCTCAGAGTGTGTGGTTGTTTTTTTTTTTTTTAATAATTTGCCTCCTGTTGCTAGGTCTCCACCTCAGCTTGTACTTAATTATGTTCCATTTTGTTACCTCCGCAGGTTGCTCTGGTGTTCTAATATGAATTTTCCACACTTAATAAGAGTCATCAGGGGTTATCTCAGCCTTTTAGCTGCACATAGGAAACCAAAATTAATTGTGGTCAGTCGATTCTGCCCCCGCCCCCGCCTCTTGAGTTCACAGAAATGTATGTGGCCTCACTTGCTCTCTGTTGCATCAGCAGTTTGAACTTCTGGTGACATCTTGTCTTGAAGTCAGCCATATGCTGACAGAGTTACAATTATCAGCCCTTCTGGAGACAGAAAAATAATGTCCTCAACATCAAAAGCTGGGGTTTAAAAATGATAATTAGTGTCTCCATGGGTGGATTTTTTTCATATTTTAACAGAATATGAATTATTTTTCTTTACATAAACATGATGTAGCACTATGACTACCAGGACCTCTGTCGTTTCAAATTAGTTAAGACATCAATCTTCATTCTAAATTAGGTAATTATGCTAAGAAAAGTGATCAAAGGAAATTTGTCATGCTAGTGAAAAAGCACATTCTGTTCTGGTGTTGTTTTTTTTTTAAACTCTGCTTCATACAGCAACATGCTGTGGTTTTAAAAGCCCTTCCCATGTATTGCACAATTCCATCCACTTCGTATGAATGAGAAACTGGGTGAGAGTTCCTAGCTGGCATTCAAAAGAAGAAATGTTTTGAAACAAGGTGCATTGCAAGGGCAATAATTTGTTTTATTGCAAGGGAAATGTTTATTTGTTTTTCCACTGTCTTGGATTTGGGATGCCAAGAGGTTTAGTATGTGTACTAACACACTACATTTGTTAAACTAAGGCTGTGGCAAAAGGAGCAACTAAGGAAATGCTGGTTACCCCTTCCTGTTTCAGGGTAGTGTAGGGAAGTCTTAATTCACCGAAATGAGGCATGGGCTCAAAAAGCTCAAAGTACTACAGAAGCCATTCCCTCATTTCAGCCAATGTTACCTTCATCAGAATGCCATCCTTGCTACAAATAATTATGCACACAGCTTGCTCTTCTCTGAAAGTTTAACAAATGAACAACAACAAAAAAAGGCTTCCGTGTTGCAAATATAGAATTTAAGAGAATATTTTTCATCATCCGGCAAGATTAATCACAATTTTCATCAAGCCTTTAAGGATCCACCTGGGTTTGTCTACTTTACCTTTCTAGTTCAATAGACAGCAGCAGTAACTGTTCTTTGGGACTGTCCGTCCTCACAACAGGTGGGACAGAAATCTAGGCAAGAGCCTACGCAATGTGTGTAGCTACAAACCACCCTTGTTAGCTCCCCAAATCAGACACAGGACAAGAAGGCACTTAATAAAAATCAGCAACCCAGCTTTAGTTTGGAAAACTCCAAAGTAAAGACAAATTGGGGTAATATTTTTACGCGTGAACATAATAACATATTCTCAGACATTCTTAAAGAAATGAAGAATTTGAGACATAAAGAAACCTTTATTTTTCTAGCACAACTTCGGCTTTGTGCTGAAGCAACATCCTCATAACAAAATGCCACAGAATTTCTTACAGTGAAATGACACTTGAAAAAAAGTTTTAGAAAAATTAAAATTATGCTTCTATAAAAATTTATTTTGTATATTAGTACACTGTAACTCTGAAAATAAGATGTTAGAACACTCTAACACATTCTCTATTTGTGGAAAGACTTCCTTCCAAAGTTGTGCCTCAGTCTCCCCAAGCTTCACATACTCCAGTTAGCTCAGGTCCCTCTGCTGAACTTCTTCGGCCTTATGATGTAAATGGACTGAAAGATTAAAGTCATACAGACACTTCCCTCTGCAAAATGTAAACCAGCATCATCTCACTCCTGAAATTGTTAGCTGTGATTACTAAATAGCTCCCAGTCACACAGGACCAATTTTTTTTTAAAAGTAGTGGCTTAAAGGATACCCAAGCACAGAGGCTTTTAACTTCAGTGAAACTGGGCACTTAGGTACCTACATATTTCAAAGTAATCTAGCCTTAGAATTTCTCATTTCCCAGGTGTTCCCTTGAAAATGAGACTGAAAATGTTCAGCTAGGCAAAATCAGGTGGAGAATAAATGCAAAATAATTTTCTTTCTTTCTGAATCCAATGTTAGGTCTGCTTAGGCTATTGCCATGGGACAGGAGTCCACATTTGGTGCTGTCCATCTGCAGCTACAGCTGCATTGCCAGCGCAAGGAAATGCGACGGGGGTGATTTTAGAATCACACATGCCATAAATCAAGCTTGAAGGAGCCTCCCAGATGAACTGTTGTGACTAAAATGTAATGGAACTGACTCTTCAGCACAGCATTTCATCCCTTTCACCATATTTAAGTATCTGTTCCTATAGGGAACTGTGTTGTTTGTGACTAAACAAAAGGCATAGATAGAGTGCCTTACTTTCTCAGCCACCATCATTTGTGTTCTTCCCTCTTCAGGTGCTAAAGCTGTGCTGTGTCTGCTTCTAGATAACCTGTGGCATGGATTGTATAATCAAAAAATAAAATCAGGTATGTTTTAATTACATGAAGACCTTTTTGGGGGTGTGTTTTTAACAGTAAAAAAACCAGAGACACTAAAAAAAAAAAAAAAAAGGTGGATTGCAGCTTACACATTTCTTTCTGTATAATTTATTTTTAAAGACTTTTTCCAGTGAGGAAAATATCATTTTTAGGATCTTCAACACTCCATGTTGTATAACATTACAGTAAGACACTCTCAAATTGCATTTTGATATCAAAGGTTTCCCCTTGTGTAGAAATCAACATGACTTCTGATAACAATAGAGAATATTCTCCCCATACAATTATTCCCACTTCTGAAGTTATAGCAAGAATATAGTTAAATGAATGGCAGTTATACTTAAAAATATTCTCCTTATGTCAGTGGCATCTATATATGCTTCACTTATAGACTTTTCATTATATAAAAGTAGGATATAATGGGAGGGAAACCAGGCTGTGACAGAATGCTCTCCTGTTGCTGCTGGCTCTGAAGAGCTAAGAAAATAAAGTAGGAGCAATGGGCAAAAATACGACCTCTAGGTAACAAGATCTGATCCAAAGGTTGCTAAAAGTCAGGTGGGAATCTCTTGATTTTAGAGTTTTTGAGATATGTTTTCATATAGAGTTAAGAAGTGCCCCATT
>VWYK01034747.1:3674-42955 GCA_013399775.1 Semnornis frantzii
TCTGAACGGGCAGCTGCGGGGCAGCCTCCGGCAGCGGCAGCCTGCCGGGGGAAGCTCCGGGGCTGGGCGGCGGGGTGAGGCGCGGGGGTCTTAGGGGTGCCCTTGTCCTAGAAGGCGCAGGGCCGGCCCAGGCTGTGTTCGTGCCGCGCTTCCCGCACCCCCTCCCTTGCCTCGCACAGGATTCTAAATACCGAAGGTGTTTGGCGCAGATTCTGAACAGACCGGGCAGAATTCACATGCCTTCGAGGCTCGAAGGGCTGACGGTCTCTCTGAAAATAAGTACGATTCGGAACAGGGATCTGAAAAGGAGGCGCAGAGAACTGGCAGACGCTTCATTTGCCTGCGTGTAACAAACCCAGAGCACCCTTTAGTGTTTGTAAGCACAAACAACTCTGTCTAAAGTTGACAATCATGAGGAACCTTTTGTTTAATGCATACAAACTGCTGCAGAAGCAGTTATTAGTTGAACTCTTTTAAATGTTAATGCCTGCACCACAGGCTCTAGAGTAATTTCTTTCCAGTCTGACATGTAAGCAGGCTTAGTGTGGAAGAAGGTGGGGGTATCCTCGGGAAGCTTCGCCGGTGATTTCTCTGGGCTGGACTTGCTCATAAGTTGGTGGTGAGTCAGTCTTGATAGCGTCTCTTTTTTTAGCATAGCTGCGTTGCACCAGGACCTGGAAACACATCAGTCGGCAGTTGATGTGCATTTAGGTTGCTCTCTGGGACAGCCTGTTCATGGGCAACTGATGAACCTCCAAGAGGCTGGACAGTTTTGAGATGTGGAGCTGGGTGTTGGTGTTTGCAAAGTGGGTGTTGCTTGATTCCTGTTGTAACCCAAAAGAGGATATTCTGTCTTTTTATTGTGTTACTTACGTGGATAACATGACCCAGTACTTTTTTCAGGGTGAGGAACTAGGTAATTTTTTAGGTTGCCATCAGATGTGGGTTTTCTTATGATTTTATAACCTTGTGGTACTGATACCTCACTCTGAAGGAGCAGAGTGTGGGCTATGAACTCTCATTCCCTTCACTGAACTCCTTTGGCAGACTGTGGTTGTCAAGGGCAGCAAAGAGAGAACAGTTCAACAGGTTTTGATCAAACTGACAGTTTGATTTGACTAAACCAGCAGAAAAAAGAAGTTAATGTTTTTTTATTATTATTCCGTTAGAAAAGGAGTTACACAGACAGGACTTTCCCTAGCTGTTAAACATTGCCAGACCCTATTTGGGTCAGTCTGACTTTCTCATCTCTGCCACAACCTTTCAGTAGCAGGCCCCTCTGGCAGCAGGGTGCACGGGAGCTTTAAACTGATCTGAAACCCAAAGCCATCCTCAGATGCCTTCCTCAGGCCATCCACGTGGGGAGCAGCCAATTCCTGCCCTGCCTGACCAAAATAGAAGGTAGCTCATGCTGTTGATACCAGACTGTCTGAACTGTGTATGCTGGGAGAGCAGGGATGTAAACACTGAGTTCCGAGAGGATCTGAGGCCGCGAACACAGCAAGCTCTGCTTCTGGGCTGTCTATAGAGCAGCACCACTGCTCAGCCTTCATCTGCATTCGTCCCTTGATCTGCAGGGCTTTTGCCGGCAGCTTCCTAAGCGTACTGTGATGTGGTGAAACCTCATGTTAACACCAAAGGCTTGCTTTTGAACCAACTGCACTCACTTTGTTCTTGCATAACTCCAAAGGCTGAATAGGGTAGGTCATCGATGGGGGCTGAGCAGGCAAACTGGTGGTCAGGGTCTTAGGCAGGTTTCTTAGGCAGAAAGGGGGGTGGGCAGAAGGAGAGTATCAGGACCCTGTTCTTTGGCTGCAATATATATATGTCTTGTTCCATTGTGGAGGCTCCAACTCTGGAAGTGTTTGGAATCAGGTTGGATGGGGCCTTAGGCCTCCCTGGGCTAGTGGGAGGTGTCACTGCCCAGGGCAGGGAGGTGGAACTGAGTGATCTTTAAGGTCCCTTCCAACCCAACCCATTCTGTGATTCTAAGTTCGTGGCCTGCAGTAGTGTGCATTTCTCTAGTCCCAGGATTAAAGAACTAAAAATAACTGTAGGAGCTTGCAAGATTGCTTTAGAGATGAGCACATTTGCTGAGGTGGAGCCGCAGGCAGGCTTTTCCCTCCCTTCTCCAGCATCAGCTCTGCAGGCAAGGGGGCTCAAACCAAACATGGTGTGCAGGCGGCTCTGAGGTTCAGGGAAAGCTCCGCTGTGGGACCTGGTGCTGAGCCCCAGCCAGGCTGCTCCGCCAGCGTCACCAACTGGGTTTCAGCTCCTATTCCTGACCGTGGTTTGCTTGCTCCTATGTTGTGACAGCCAGCAACAATTGCTGTTGCCTATTTCATGTGTAAACTCAAGCTGCATGCAGCACTTGACGTTTCCCATAGAGTCAGTGCTTTGCTCCCTGCACACTTCATCTGCCCTCCTGGGCTGTTGTAGGCTGCTGGTGTGAGATGTGAGAAAACCTTGATGTGTGTCATCCTGGGGCTTTGTCTTCTGCAGCAGTGATGACCTGCAGCATCTGCTGTGTCTTCTCACAAACTCTGCACACTGCTCTTAAGCTGTACTTACTTCCAGGTGGAAGAGTTTCATTTATCTCATTCTTGTCATTCTGTCTTTGTAATTCCTAGGTTGCAGGAAGACCCTCCTGTGGGTGTCAGTGGTGCACCATCTGAGAATAATATCATGCAGTGGAATGCAGTTATATTTGGGTAAGACTTTTGAATAGCTATAAAATTCTGTATCAAAGGGATAAATATAACAAGCCCTGTGGGTTGTTTTTACAATTATTCTCCTATTTCATGTAGATAAAATTCAGCAAAAAAATGACCTAGCATGCTGTTGTGGTAAAACTCTGCTTTCCAGAGGTGGCAGAGAATGAATAGGAAAGAAGAATTCCAACTGCTCGTATTTGTGTTGAATAAAGGTTGCACGTGACTCCATAAATAGATTAGACCGTGCAGGGGATGGTCTGTGAGAAAGAAGGGTCTTCTTCAGAGCACACAAGAGCTACATGTTCTTGGCCATTAAATCCAGGTGTATTGGCAGGGGTTGGATTGATTCCCAGTGGAACGAGGTACAGATCCTGTCAAGGAAATTGTGTTCACTTATCCTACAGAGCAGGAACTGGCTGAGGATCCTTCCATAAAGCTGAAGTGTGCTCACTAGTAAGGTGCTTGTTAATTCCAGTTCAGTCACATAATGGTACATGGGCTGTTTGCAGTGGTCATAGAATCACAGAATGGGTTGGATTGGAAAGGACCTTAAAGATCATGCAGTTCCAACCTCCCTGCTGTGGGCAGAGCCATCTCCTCCTAGATCAGGTTGCTCAAGGCCATATCCAACCTGACTTTGAACACTTTCCAAGGTGGAGCCTCCACAGCTTCTCTGGGCATCCTGTTCCAGTGCCTCACCATCCTCATGGAGATTTTCTTCCCAATGTCTAATTTAAATCCAACTTCCTCCACTTGGAACCATTAGCACTCATCCTGTCACTCCATGCCTTTGCAAAGTGTCCCTCTCCAGCTCTCCTGTAGCCCCTTTCAAATACAGGAAGGCTGCTCTAAGGTCTCCCTGGAGCCTTCTGCAGGCTGAACAGCCTAGCAGTGATCATCAGGTAGAGATCTCAACTCTCAGATTGAATGTGGGAAAGTGTCTTAGATAGGATAAAGCTCCCAGAGGTTGCATCTGACTGCTTCTCTAAATTCTTAAATTGTTGCCTTGACTTACATCTTGGGGAGAATGAGGAGCCAGAAATGTATTGTGCCTGTCTAGAAGTACATGATGATCCTTTTTAACTGGAGTTTGTTTTTCAAACCTTTCAGGCCAGAAGGGACACCTTTTGAAGATGGTAAGCTGCTAACTTTTATATCTTCTGTCACCCTTATCAATATTGGCAGTATGACACAGATCCCAGCATGGTGGGGGCTGGAAGACATCTCTGGGGATCATCGAGTCCAACCCCCTGCTAAAGCAGGACACCCACAGCGGCTTGCCCAGAAACACAGTGTCCGGCTGGGGTTGGAAGTTCTCCAGAGAAGGAGACTCCACAGCCTCCCTGGGCAGCCTGCTCCAGGGCTCCTGCACCCTCACAGCAAAGAAGTTTTTCCTCCTGTTCAACTGGAACCTCCTGGGTTCTAGTTTGTGCCCATTGCCCCTTGTACTGTCCCTGGGCACCGCTGCCAAGAGTCTGGCCACATCCCCTTGCCCCCCACCCTTTAGGTCTTGCCAAGCATTGAGCAGATGCCCTCTGGGGCTGCTGTTCCATATGTTTAGGTGGGAGCTGCTGGGTTGTGCCAGCTGCCC
The DNA here is from genome assembly GCA_013399775.1 of Semnornis frantzii. Classification (NCBI taxonomy): domain Eukaryota; kingdom Metazoa; phylum Chordata; class Aves; order Piciformes; family Ramphastidae; genus Semnornis; species Semnornis frantzii. The sequence continues at coordinate 7,980 of VWYK01034747.1, forward strand.
TGTGTCATTGTCCCGCACTAACAATGCGGCATTGTTGGCCAGCACAGTTTTGTTGTGTTCACATTGTTCTGCTTCCAAAACCCAAGAGATGTTATCTGAGGGAACAGATGCAGAAGGCAAGAGTACATTAGGGCTCTGCTGGAGAAGGCAGGGCTGGCACTGCCAGATGTGCTGTCACCTCTGCAGAGCTGAGCCAAGCAAGGCAGCTTTCGTCTCTGCCCTCATCTTCATGGCACGCTTGATTCATCTCTGCTCTCTTAATGAACAGCCTGGAGAGGCTCTGAGTGCAGAGCTCCTGGAGAGGCAGGGAATACCCAATTTGTACACAAACAGGGAAGCTGGTGTGCCAGGGACCTCCCTGAGGCCTGTGAGGGACAACGAGTTTGTTAATCACAGTGTTACTCTGCCCCTGGCAGCAGAGGCATTTTCCTCTGTGTTGGGTTGGAGGAATTGCTGTAAATTAATCTCTGATCCATCAGTAGAGGTTCTCAGTGAATCCATCAGGAGTTCAAAGGCTGAGGTTGCTGGTTATGAAATTCCATCGGTTCCTTGCTGGCACCATGGTGCCTTCTTAATGAAACACCTTAAAGTCACCAAAGTCCATGGAACCAGCATGTGGGGTCACAACAGAGAGGGAAGGCAGGTGGATAATCCCGTTGGATCCAGCTGCCTTTGCTATGTGTGCAGTGAGGCTCCAAGCTTGTACCCAGCCACTGCAGGGTTTGTTCTGATCGATGAGTGGTACTTGCACAACTCCACTATCAACTGAAATACACAGACAGAAAACAGCCGCGGTGTAGCCGATGTGATGGTGGAAAGAATTACTGATTGTGGAGCACCGAAACGAGCTTGTCCATGTTCTCATGCTGTTAGTTACCTGACCCTATTTATCTTTATTTGAACAGGTACCTTTAAACTAGTCATAGAATTTTCAGAAGAATATCCAAATAAGCCTCCAACTGTTAGGTTTTTATCAAAAATGTTCCATCCAAATGGTGAGTAAATGATTTTTATTTAGCCATTAAATATTATGATGTGGTCATGTAGTCTGCCAAGCTCCAGGATGCTTAACAGCTCTCCGCCTCTCATCATTTCCACCTCCTAAGTAGATGTCTAGGGCAGCAAGTGCCTGATGAAAAAATCAGAGTTCTGATGCTGTTAGGAGGCAGCTCTCTGTCTTTCCTTGATGGATACAGAGCTGCAGCAGCAAAGCCTGGCAGCACTGGCAAGCAGCTGCACCTAGGTTGGCTTCAAGAGGCAATTCTGGCTGCAGATTGCTGCCCCCTTACATTTGACAGCAGTCACGGATGTGCAGCCACATCCTGGAGCCAAATGTCATTTAGCTCTGTTAGGTGACATTTCAGCCCCGTCCGTGCCCTCGCTTGGGTCACTGTGCCAGGTGGTGCCAGCAGAGGGGAGAGGGTGTGACTGCACGGGTGTAGGGGAGGAGAAGGAGGCTGACCCACACTTAGTGATGAGGCAGCCTTATGACAGTGCTGTGATTTCTGTTCCAGAACTTGGTAGCTCTTACCCAACTCTTCTTGCATGCAGGAAGCTCAAACCATGCATTTTGCTCTTCCAAGCCTCTCTGTGGCAAAGACAGGTATCTACTGAGTCTGGGGCTTGAATCAGAGAGTCACTTTGGTGGAAAGAGATCCTTAAGATCAAGTCCAGCACTGCCAGGTCACCACTAAGCCATGTACCTCAGCACCACATCTCCAGGGCTTTTCAGGCCCTGCAGGGATGAGGACTCCACTGCTGCCCTGACAGCCTTCAGAGAAGACAGCACAAGCCTGTTTCAGTGTCTCTTGTAGCTTGAGCCCTCTTTGAATGGAGGCTGACCTTGGCTTCAGCTGTGTGGCTTTAAGCAGTGCCATCTGACCCTTGATCTGTCACATAATCTGCCAGAGCTTTTGTCCTTCGTTGGGCTTTACTGGCAGGAGCCGGCTAGAAGACAAGAGCGTGGGAGTCTGAGTGGCAAGTCTCCACGTCAGACAGGCTCTAGGAAGCCTGCTAATAGGTATTCAGACAGCACTGGGATTTCTGGCACACTTTACAGTATGTTCTGTTGTCTGCCTTGGTGTGTCTGCTGAGTGCAGAGTATGGGAACGGGGGAAGGACTCCCTCTGCTCAGCACCTGATGGCTGCAAGATCCTCTGGCCAAGTGGATTACACTGTTGGTTGGTGTCTTGCCTTTCCTCTGGATATGGAGCAGTCCCACCAAAGGAGCAGGGAGCAGTCTGCCAGTGCCTGTGCTGACAGCAGAACCTTTAGGCCTTCTTTCTTTTCCCCTGAAGTGTTATGTTGCTTCCAGTCACACCTCCCTCGAAGTGCAAGGTGCCAGACCGCGGGAGGTGATGCAATGTGGCTGCTGCCGGGTTGCCTAGAGCACTGGTGTGAGCCCAGGCTGAGCTGGAGCAGTGACTGCCTGGAGCAGCACGTAATGAGCCAAGGGTAAACCAAGTGCAGTGGTTTTAAGTGCTGTCTTTGTTGTGTTTGCAGTCTATGCAGATGGCAGCATATGCTTAGACATCCTGCAGAACCGCTGGAGCCCAACGTATGATGTCTCCTCTATTTTAACTTCAATCCAGGTAACTTTGCATCCGTCTGAACAGCTAATTAGGTTGCTATTAGCCCCCGGGTTGGGGATAGCAGGTACCTATAGGGTGACTCGAATAAATTCATGGAAACAAAGAATTGGGTTGGAAAAGACCTTTTAAATCATAGAATCTTAGAATGACTCAGGTTGGAATGGACCTCAGTGCTCATCTACTTCAACCTCCCTGCTATGGCCAGGGACACCTCAGCTAGACTCAGATGCTCAAGGCCTTGTCCAGCCTGGCCTTGGACACCTCCAGGGATGGGACATCCACAACCTCCCTGGGCAACCCATTCCACACTCTCATCAGCCTCACACTGCAGAACTTCTTCCTCAGCTCCAGTCTAACCCTGCTCTCCCTCAGCTTCAAACCATTCCCTCTTGGTCTGTCTCTAGAAACCATCAGGAAAAGTCCCTCTGCAGCCTTCCTGTAGGATCTCTTCAGCTACTGGAAGGCAGCTCTAAGGTTCCCCTGGAGTCTTCTCCAGGCTGAGCATCCCCAGCTCCCTCAGCCAACCATTCCCTAATTCTACCAAGCCTGATGCTAAACCACCTCCCTCAGCACCACTTCTCCATTGTCTTCTTAACACTGGCAGAGATGGTGAAATATTTGTGAGCTAAGCAGCAGCTTTTGAGATGAAATAAAAGCTGAGGTACTAACCTATAGAATTACTACAAAACTGCTGTTAGATACATTTTACAGGAAAACAGTTACTCATTTGGATTCCTTTTCACTGGCTTTTAGCAAAGCTTGGGTACAGAGCTGTGCCTGGTGTTTGACAGTAACCTTTACTGTGAGGCTGTGCTCTGTGAAGTCCTCAGGGAGACAGCACTACTGAAATCTGCTTCACCTGGAAAAAGGAAAAATGGCTTGGCACAGGAGGGGAAAAAACCTGCACTTTCTCGGCTCCTCAATGATTGTTTTTATTTTTCTACAGGGAAGTTTTGTAGGAGGCAAATAATCAATTCGCATCATACTGCTAAGTGGCACACAGGGCCACCTGTCTGCTGGGTTGGCGAGCCCAGCAGTGCTGCTGCTTGTGCAGTGCATAACGTGGGGCTCAGCAGTGTCATTGTGGTGCCTTGCCTGGGATTTTTAATCTGGGTGCCTGTGATTCCTGCCTGCCTCCTGGAACATACGAGTGGGAAGCTGCCAGCTGGTGGCCTTGGTTTGCTTCACGTTTTGCGTTCTCTATTTGCAGTCACTGCTTGATGAACCTAATCCCAACAGCCCAGCAAACAGCCAGGCAGCACAGCTCTACCAGGAGAACAAACGGGAGTATGAGAAGAGAGTGTCAGCCATCGTGGAGCAGAGCTGGAACGACTCCTAACAGCGGCCATGCTCCTCGCTCCCTGTGTCCACCTCACCCCTGTAGAGAGGCTGCCAAGGAGTTCCAATGCCACAGGCCTAAGAATTTGCAGAAGCAAACAGCCTTTGCAGACCAAATCCAGCCCAGTCTAGGAAACTGCAAAGCTCGTGTATCTTGGTTAACATCCTTCTAATTGCATGGTATGAACTAAGTTATTGCTCCATGGGTTTGTAAGATATCCTGTTTGTATTTTTGTTTCCCGGTGTATGATGTTGGTGTGGAGGTCTCCTGATGGGACAGACACATTTTGTAAATCTGTACTTTTTTCAGATATCGAATGCCTTATTTTTGAATTATTTAGATTTTTAAATTAGAGGAAAAGCACTTAAAAGTTTTTATATATAAATATTTCCTGTACAACTGTTAAATACATAGCCTGAGTGCAAGACACCCTGCTCTCGCTCTCTCATCCACGGGCTCATTTTCCAGCTGTCTGTCCTCTTGGTACATTATACCATGCACTTCACAAAGTTAATCCAAGATCTCGCTGTCTTCACTGGACCTCTGTGCTTCACCAGAGCTTCACCTGAGCCTCTGTGTCCTCAGTTGTGTGAGGAAGAGGAGTATTGGTAGCTGCCAGCTCACAAATGGGAAAACAATGTAACTTTTGCTTCCAGTCCCACTTCAGACCAGCAGCAGAGTGGCAAGGGGATCTGGCTGGTGGCCAGGCACCATCAGCATCTGTTGTAGTGACTTTCCTTTGTCAGGGTGATTCAGTTTTACCAAGCTGTGAAATGCCCTCCGAACCTGTCCTATACTCAAGTACTGATGCTGTAAGATAGCTTCTGATCATTGAAGAGGTGTCCCATCAGTTTCCCTTGGAGGTAAGGGAAGGAGCCATGCAGAGTGAATGGAGTTGCTCTAACACTTGGCTGTGGACCGTGGGGCCAGGTCTGTAAGACAGAGGCTCCACGTCCTCATAACCTCCTGCGTTTAAAGACACTTGGGGTTATAAATGTTAATATGGTCATTTCTTGCTTGTATTCTGTAAACCAGGCTTAATGGCTACATTTCCTCCCAGCAGTACAATTGTAATCCCTTTGTCATCATTCCAGCCAGGATTACCCCCAAATTCCACCCCAAAATATAGCTCAGTGTTGGCTGAACAGCAGTGGAAGTTGAATGTGGAAATGTTTGTTTGCCATAGTCATTACTGAACACTGATCTCAGTTAATGCAGTGACACAGGGAGATCCACCTACACCTTGTACCTGCTCGTTTTAATGGGAGCAGCACCATTACATTTGGAAAACACAGCCAGGATATTAACCAAACCATTCTGGCTTAGCAGCTTGTGGAGCAAAATGGTTCTACCTTAGATAACCTCAGCATGCAAAGGCTCTGAGGCAGTGGTGCTACGCAATACTGAAGTGCAGTCTCAGTCGGTTTGTTCCCCCTGAGCCTCTGAGTTTGTGTTTAAAATTTCTTCCACCTACAGGTAGTTAGAAACCCAGAAGGATCCAACTGGATTTTTGCTGACAGTGACACTGGTAAAACAGCTTTAATGTAGCTTGGAAGCAGCACTGGAGCAAAGGCTTTAGTTAAGAAATATAACACAGGAAATTCCTGTGTCTGAGAGCACCTGAACTTAAATTAGGACTGGCCCTGCTTGGCTGGGAGCTACCCAGGGGTGGCCCTAGCAGGAGTTCATATCCTTTATGAAAGAATCACAGAATTATTTTGATTGAAAGAGGACTTTCAGATCAAGTCCAGTCATTAACCCAGCACTGCCAGGTCACCACCAAACCGTGTTCCACAGCATCACATTTCCACAGCAGGGATTGGGTCTCCACCACTGCTCTGGGCAGCCTGTTCCAGGGCTTGACAACCGTTTTGGAAAGAGAAACCGTTCCCGACGCCCAACCTGAAGTTCCCCTAGCATAACTTGTGGCCATTTCCTCCGGTTCTGTAACTCTTCGCTAGGGAGAAGAGACCAACCACCACCTGGCTGCGTCCTTCCAGGGAGCTGTAGAGAGCGAAGTCTCCCCTGGGCCTCCAGGGCGAACAGCCCCGGTTCTGCCGCTGCGGCTCACCACCCGTGCTCCAACCTTGGCACCTCGGCACGTCCCTTAACGCCGCTGCGGGCCTGGGACTGCGGCACGCAACAGTAAATAGCGACGGGCACCTCGCGCCGCTCGCAGGTTCCCCGGGGACGCGTCCTTCCCCGGGACAGCGCCGCTCCCCACGGCTGCCGGGGCAACCCCGGAGCCGNCAGCCGTGCCGGTGGCTGCCGCCGCTCCGGGACCAGTGGGTTCTGCGCACTGCCGGGAGGCTGCGGCGCTGCCCGGCGGGCCGGGAGTGTGGACGGAGCAGTTCAGGCGAGCTGCAGGGAAGCTCCGGCTGCGAGAGGCCCTGGGAAGGCCCCGGGGAGTGGCGTCTGACGTGCTGCGAGAAGCGAGTACAGCGGAGTGCCCTCGGCTGGCCTCCCAGGAGCCGCCTGCGAAGGCTTCGCTTGGGCACCGGCGCCGGGGCTGCTTTGGCACCTGGGTGTTGTAGCTTAGGGGTCACCCACCTGTCTTTCGGGAGGGCGAGAGTGCCCCGAATGCGGTGCCGGTGGGCATCCGAGAGCTTTCTATCGGCAAAGCGAGGGGCGAAGAGCGTCACGGGCAGCACAGGAGCAGACGCTGGCGATTCCCTCTTGGTGCGGCAGAGAACAGGAGTGTGGTGAGATGGAAGGACGAAGAAGCTCGAGTAGAACAAGTTGGGAGAGCACAGGACAGTCGGGATGAACTGTAGTGCAATTAATTCCTTAAACAGTGTACTGGGATGCTCCACGTTTTAATTAAGTAGGAAATGTAACACACCAAGCCTGCTAGGATAGTGGGACTAATTAAGGAAGCACTGATGGAGACACAGATTTTGGGTTTATAGCTCCTCATGGGGCTTTGGTTCATTGATATTAAACAGTTCATAATCACTTCTGTGGGATTCTGTGTAAAGATCTAAAACAGTTCTGGAGAACATTTTTAAGCGTTCATCCCAGGGCATTTGTGCTGTAAAACAGTTCTGGAGAACATTTTTAAGCGTTCATCCCAGGGCATTTGTGCTGTCCGTGCACAGCACTCCCTGGACTCCAGGGCTGGAGGCACCTGCTCAGCGGCAGGGCAGGAGGAGGCAGGGCTGTAGCTGTGCGCTGCTATCAGGCAGTGCCAGTCGGAGCTCCGAGCAGGACCTTTGCCGGCAGGTTTATCCTACCAACGTTATTCACAGAAGCATCAAGCACTGCACTGCTGGTGCTGCTGCCTTCAGATCCTGGTTCCCTGAGGATGCCTCATCCAAATACAGTCCCAAGCCGAAGCCATGAGACCGAGATCTTCCCGAGTGTGATCAAGTGCAGTGGTATGAGCGCTCCCGGTGGGACTGCTCACCACGGTGCAGATAAATGCGAGTAATTGCAGCACCGAGGCCGAGGGCTGCAAGAAGCAAATCACAGCTTCAGGTGATGTATCTGTCGCTGCTTTGTGGCAGGGTTTGTGTTGGCAGTCAATTAATTTGTGTCAAACAAATAAACCTTTAAGTATTGAGAGCTGAGGAGGTCCCTAATAACAAATGCACAGGAGGAAAGGAGGATTCCCAGCTCACGACGGCAGCATTCAGTTATTTCAAAGGAAAAGGCAGACTAATATAGACAGTGAAGTGCTTAGTGTTGAGCAATCAGGTTTTGTGAAGACAGCTGCTGAGGTGTCTAAAAATCCATGAAGAGAGGGAGAGGCTCCTCCTCTGGCCAGGCCTCCTTACCTAGTGCTTGTATTTGAGCTTCTTGCCTGTTTGTGGAAGTTGTCCCAGGCAAATGCTGTGTCCTGTTTGTTGAGCTGGGTTTTGGAATAGGAGAAGTGCAATCTGCACAATCTGCTGTGCTGTGTGAGCTGGCAAGGTGATGTTCACCCCTCCTGACGGGGTTGGTTGCATGAGAGCAGAGTCTGGCTGGCCTGTGAGTGGGCAGTGAGTGACCAGAGACTCAGAAGTGGACAGGTGCATTTGAGCGGCTCCAGCACACCACTGAGCCTGTCATGTCCCTGGGTAAAGCAATTATCCTGCCTTCTCTCCTTCATTCCCAATAGAAGAGCTTCCCCAGAGCACAGAATGCCTGTCCCCTCTGTAGCATAGGAATATTCCCCTGGAGAGGAAGAGCTGACAGTTCAAATTTCCTCAGGAATGGACTCAGGCTTCTGACTGCTGTCAAAAGTAGAAAGCCAGGATGGTGCTTCCTCCTGCTGTGTGCTGAACACGCTGCCTGAGGGCAGTTTTACAGAACCTCAGAACGGGTTGGGTTGAAAGGGTCATTTGAAGCTCATCCAGTCCAACCCTCCTGCACTCTGCAGGGACAGCTGCAACTGCAGCAGGTTGCTCAGAGCCATAAACAACCTGACCTGGGATGGTTCCAGGGATGGGACATCTCCCTCCTCTCTGGACAACCTGGGCCAGGCTCTCACCACCCTCAGTGTAGAAAATTCCTCTCTCCAATCTAGATCTCCCTCTTTCAGTTCAGACCATCACCCCTGGTCCTGTCACAGCAGGCCCTGATCAAAACTCTGTCCCCAGCTCTCTGATCAGTTCCTTTAAGCACTGCAAGGCCACCAGAAGGTCTCCTGCAGCCTTCTCCTCTCCAGGCTGAACACCCCCAGCTCTGCCAGCCTGGCCTCACAGCAGAGCCCTTCCAGCCCTGCCAGCACTGCTGTGGCCTCCCCTGGCCCTGCTCTAGCAGGTCCCTGTCTGTGCTCTGCTGAGCACTCCAGAGCTGCCCCAGCACAGCAGAGGAGCAGAATCCCCTCCCACCCCTGCTGCCCACACTGCTGGGAACCAGCCCAGGGCAGGGCTGGCTCTGGGCTGGCAGCGCTCAGTGCTGGCTCATGCCCAGCTTTGCACTCCCCAGCACCAAGTCCTCCACAGGACTGCTCCCCAGCCCTTCATCACCAGCCTGTGTACCAGGGGTTTCTCTGACCCGGGTGCAGGACCTTGCACTTGGCCTTGTTGAACCTCATGAGGCCCAGCTCTTGAGAGCTTCCTGGCATCATTTCTGTAGAAAGTTTAAATCATTAGGTGGCAATACTGAAGGTTTCTTTTGTCTTAGCACTGGTACAGCACCCAAGTCCCTCTCCTACCCCAGATACCATGAACAGAGAACAAAAACTGCACAGAACTCCTCAGACCGATGATGACTGTAGTTGACATCACAAACTATGGCAGTGACAATCTTCTCTAAAGGCTTCTTGTCACCCTCCCATGTTTCTGCACAAACAATGAGGGACTTTTAGGCAGGGTATTTTGCGTAGTTGGTGCTGTCCAACCAATGGTAATGCTGCAGCCTCCGTGGCTGCCAGAACCCATGAGTGATGCTGGTGGCAATGTGGTGGTGCTGAGCTGGTCTGTGTGAAGCTGTCACCTGGCAGCAGACGGACCTCTCTTGAGCAGCTCCTGGTGTTCAGCTCCCAGAGCCAAGCCCCTGTCCTCAGGCGTGCCCGGAGCGCAGCGCGGGGATTGCTGAGCTAGTGACAGTGCTGTCTGCTGTGTTCGAAACGTGGAGGAAGTGAATGAGCATCCACTTCAGCGTCCAGTGATGCCAGGAAAGAGCTGAGTGCTGCCTTCAGGCTTGTGCCAGGCTGGGCTGCAGGATCAAGGCCGTGCTGTGCTGTTGTGGTGCCATGATTTACTGGACGCTAAGCCTTGGAAGCTGCAGGTGGGCAGAGTTCTGCCCCATGCCTCCACCTGTGGCACAAGGTCATCAGCCCCCAACCCATGTGACTGAAAAGGTCTTGTGTTTCCTTCCCTGGTTTTCAGTTTGGGCTCTTAACTGCTGTGTCTTGTCCATTTCTGAGCTGAATGCTTCTGACAGCTGCCAGTTTGGCACATGCAGCATAGGCTGAGCTGGGCAGCTGCAGAGCTGGGGAGGACACTGCAGCCTGGCTTGACAGCACCTCTGCACCCTAAGCACCTACTCATCAGGGAGCTGGCTGGCCCAAGCAAGGGCATCCCAGGCATCCCAGCCCAGTGTTGGTTTTTACCCAGAATAAGGCTCTGCTCACAGATTCATTTGGAACTGTCTTTGGGCATGTGAAAAGAAGATGATGGCTCAGGGTTTTGTCCTGAATTCTGCCACACAGGTACAATGTCCAGTAAATGCCAATACTGTTACTGCCTGCACTGTCACTGTTGTGATGGGAATGGAAGGGTGCAGCCGAGAAATGTGGTACAGGCTGAGAGGCAGCTTCTCCTACCCGGCTGACCCAAGGCAGGAAGAGGGTAGGAATGCCATCTCTTCTGAACCAGTTGTGGACCACACAGTTCTGGCTGTTACCTGTGTATGCATTGCTGGCCTCCTGATGTGCTGCTGAGAGGTTTCTCTGCACTGTCTGGGCCAAACAGAGGTTTAGTCCAGTGCCCTCCAGAAGGCTGCTGGCTTCCATGTGGAAAGGGTCCCTGTGTGAGTTACGACACTGCCTGCTTTGTGTCCTTCCCCAGATGCCAGAAACTGGTTTGTAGAAAAATTCTGAAGTGAACTCTTGATCCCTGTGAATGCTGCTTCATTGACTTTATTGGCTCTGGAGCCTCAAGTTCTTTATCCTCAGGGATCTTTACAAGGATGCTCAGCAGTTCCAACCAAAGCTTGTAGAATTTGGTGCTTACAGTTAACTGTGACAGACTCAGTGCTATTCTCACAGAGACCTAAAGAAGATTTCCCATGGAATGAGGTGGTAGCAAAGTATACCCTTTATGAAGTGGGGACAGGAGCAGGCTGGAGAACTCAAGTGGTGGTTCCCAGCTGTGCTGGTGTGCTTGCTTTTCTGTGTCAAGAAGTGAGGCAGGAGCAGTCACAGCTCTTTGTGCTGTCATTCACCCATTTCCAGCTTGTGTTGGTAGACAAGGGGCTGGGGGGGGGGCATGCAGCTGATAACCCAGGAGGCAAAGGCAGAGCTCTCCTTGCTTCACTTGAAGCTCTTGTCTTTCCCTGGAAATCAGGCTCTGAGGAGAGTGCTTCAGCCACTCACATCTGTGCCTTGGGACAGGTCAGAGGTGGAACAGGAGGCATTGTGAGCAGGTAGTGTTAGTGCCTCCCTGTCAAGGATTGTGCCCCGGCTGCTCTTGAGGGCACTCTTTGATGTTTTCAAGAATTGACACAAATGTTAGCACTGAAATTCCAATTATTTACTAATAATGCAACTAAGTCCCAAGTATTATACTCACATTTAGAGTCTTTCCATCCTAGTAGTTTGGGATATTGCTTAAGTGGTCGTTGGAAGCCCCCGGTGAGCTCCATCATAAAGTCAGGGTTCTGCCTGAACTCTGCCATAGGCATATGGCTGGATCCCGCAGCTATTAAGTATGAAGATCCTCAGTCATTTACAGAAAAAGAGAAAATCAAGGCCTCAGATTGTGCAATGTGGTGCTGAAAATTTGTGTTTGGTTGAAGCCGTGTCATGAAATCCTTGGCCACTGAAGTCAACAGCTTTATGATGGATTTAGATGGAGTGAGGGGTTCTATAATGAAGTTCTTTCATTTTGTCTCACTGAGATCTCTCATGTTCTTTCTTAGTGCCTTATGACACATTTGCTCCATGCTTGCCTCAAACAAAAGAGAAATTATACTATCATGGTCTGCCTTGAAATACTGCCTACTGGAGGGCCCACTGAAAAGACTCCAGAGGCACATTCTTGGTTTGGAAGTTGCTATTTCTGTCTGGATACATCTGACTGTGGTTATGCTTTGGATGTTCTGGATGACTTGCCTTTTGGTTTGTAAAGATGAACAAGTCCAGAGAGAGAGAAGGTCTTTAAATGGCCTTGAAAGGAGCTTTAACCAGCACTGGGTGCTGCTTGTTGCAACTGGCTCCCTCAGTAAAACTAAAAAACAAAAGCAACCAGAAGGAAAAATGTTATTTTTTGATGTTTTAAAGCAGAGTGGAAACAAGCAGAGTTCTTGCTCCCGAACTGGGTATGGGCATGGTGGAATTCAGGGCAATATCTGATGAAGGGACTGGAACATGTCTGTGATGACAAGAGACCTGGGGCTAGTCAGTCTGGAGAAGAGCAGCCCAAGAGACCTTATTAATGTTTATCCATATCCAAAGGGTGGGTGTCAAGAAGAGGAGGCCAGTCTCTTTTTGATGATGTCCTGTGATAGCACAAGGTGTGATGGATACAAACTGGAACAGAAGAGGTTCCACATCAACATGAAGAAAAACTTCTTTACAGTAAGGGTGCAGGAGCCCTGGAGCAGGCTGCCCAAACAGGCTGTTCAGTCTTCTTCTCTAAAGACTTTCCAAATCCACCTGGATGTGTTCCTGTGTGACCTGCCCTGGGTGATCCGGCTCTGGCAGGGGAGTTGGACTGGATGATCTCCAGAGGTCCCCTCCAAACCTCTAAATATGTGATTTATTAGGGAAATGCTGGGCATGAACTGGGACATGTCTTGGTATCTGCTCTGATCTCACAGGTGGCGGTGCACAGATGTATGCTGTATGGTACGTGCCAGCTAGCTGCAGCATCAAAACTGCCTCCAAACAACTCAGCTTGAGTGGAGAGCTTGGGCAGCATCTAGAGGGACATTCAGCCCAAAAGCTGTCACCACGGAGGCCTGGTGTTAGCAGGGAAAGGGCTGTTCCCTTTGGTTCGACACCACTGTAAAGCAGATCACTTCCAACCCTGACCATGCTCTGACTCTGTGTACCAGGAGTCCTTTCGGTCCCTGTTTATCAGTTTATCCAGCTGAACTGCCTTGCTGCTGGCTCTCTGCTGCCTTGCATTCATTTTTAAAGGACAGAGAAAATATTTCAAATGAATGATCAAAAGAATCTTTTCCTCCTTTCACGTCTGGAGTACACAGCCCATGAAACATTTATCCAGGCAATGAAGCAGGAGGGCCTGATAGCTGTCTGCAGTGCCAAGAGTGAGCAGGTGAGCTGGAGACTAGAGTGCAAACAAGGCAGGCTTTGATGAGTGCAGTAGTGCCATTAGGGGAGGCCAAGAGCTAGATTAGGCTGCTGGGGGAGTTGCTGTCACTGCAGTGATGATCATAAAGCCTGGAAATTAAGAGCCTATTGCTGTGAGAAACAACTTTCTTCAGCAGTGTGCTTCTTAAGCAGAGAGTCACAGATTGCGTCAGGTTGGAAGGGGGCCTCAAGGTTCATCTTGTGTAACCCCCTGCAGGCAGCAGGGACACCTTCAACTAGATCAGGCTGCCCAGGGCCACATCCAGTCTGGTCTTGAATGTCTCCAGGGACAGGGCCCCAAACACATCCCTGGGCAACCTCTTCCAGTGTCTCCCCACCCTCATGGTGCACAACTTCCTCCTGATGTCCAACCTAAATCTCCCCTGCTCCAGTGTAAAACCACTGCCCCTTATCCTATCCCCACAGCCCCTTCTGAACAGTCCATCCCCAGACTTTCTATAGGTCCCCTTCAGACAGTGAAATGCAGCTCTGAGGTCTCCCTGGAGCCTTCTGTTCTCCGGGCTGAACACCCTGATTCCTCCAGCCTGCCTTTGCAGCAGAGGCGCTCCAGCCCTCTGAGACCGAGGGAAAGAACAGGGCAGCACTCTGGATACAGTTTTGCCAAGGCAGGGGCTGGGCATAATGGCAAAAGGTTTACGCTTGGACTGCAGGGCACTCTGCAGGCAGTCAGTGCGGTGCAGCAGCCCTGCGCCATCCTTGCCGTGGTGTCTGTCCTTGTTGTTCTGTGTGGCACTTCTCCGAGGCCTGACACTTGATTTTTCTCTCTGTGTTGTCATCAAAGCGCTGTAGCCCCTCTCTGAAGTGCTCCGGAGCTCCGAGCCCTCACATTGTCCGTACGCTGCTTCAAATGTCAGGTTCTTCAAGAGCATATCACTGCTGCTGCCGGAGCCCTAAGCAGCTTAGGTGCTACAAAGCTAAGGCGCTTAGAGCTCGATGGTGCCGCATGAGGTGCGGGGAGCATCCCCGCGCCGGGACTGATCCAGGAGATCTGAGCCGTGGTGACAGCTTCAGCAGGCAGGCCGGCGGTAAGTGGCGAGCTGCGAGGAGGGAGTTGGTGATTGCTGTTTACAGATGCACGCAGAGGACTCTCAGACCCGAGGTCCAGGCAGGACCACTCTGGTTTGCTGTGGAAACGATGCCCGGTCAGAGCAACGAGCCATGCTCAGTGTGTAACTGGCACAGCTTGAGGGTGTCCTGATTGCAGGCACCCGTGGGCATACCAGAGGAGCAGCTCCCGATGGGAGCATGGAAAACAGCACATTTTAGCAACACAGACGCTGCTTAATTTAATCTTGCTGTTCCTTGGTGAAGGGGTTTTGCTCTTGCAGAGAAGGACTGAACTGATTCTAAGTGTCCTCGGCACCACGAACAGTCTCCTGTCATTCGTACAGGGCATGATTCATTTGGTCCAGTTTACTTACCTCGAGATTCTCTCATCAACCAGTTCTGGAAAATGAAATTATGGGACTTAAAGGCAGTCACCTCTCTTCATTAGACACAGGAATGATTACAGAATCTGATTGCACCCAACTCATCACCATCAGCTCAAATTACAATCAAAGAGACTGTTTCTTTCAGCTATTTTGTAGAAGAATGTCATTTTACCTATCTTCTGGGAAACAAACAAACCAACAAAACAAAACAAAACAAAACAAAAAAAAAAAAAAAAAAAAAAAAAAAAAAAAAAAAAAAAAAAAGGGGAGACTCCAGAGCTCAGACTGCCAGTTGGAAACCTCAAAATCTTGGAGACCTCTGTGAAATGAGTCCACAGGTTGTAGCTGAGAGGTGGTTCTTCAATAAAGCTGCCCACTGCAGCCAGTGGGTAGGAGTCTTCACTGGAAGGGCTCCATGATGGAATCACCTGGTGAAAATACCTCAGTCTGTGAGGGCCAGAAGCTGTGTATGCAAGGGCTGTGGTGGCAGGATGCTGCTGGAAGGTGCTGGCTCTTCCAGGAGACTCATTCCCTGCACTTTGGCTGTAGCTGTGCCAGGAGAGGGAACAGTACCATGGCCTGTGCTTCCCACTGCTAGCTGGTCCCTGGCATGGGGTCATGCTAGACCAGGTCATTCATGTCCTAGATAGGACTTAGGAGTTAGTTTGGACCATTTTCAGTATGGGGTTTGGACCACTTTCCTGGGCTGCCCATGGAATTGGTGGACTCACCATCCCTGGAGGTGTTCAGAAAGCTTGTGGACATGGCACTTTGGGACATGGTTTAGTGGGCATGGTGGTGTTGGGTTGGCAGTTGGACTTGATGATCTTAGAGGCCTTTTCCAACCTTAGTTATTTTATAATTTTGTGATTCTGTGACTCTGCTCTGGAAAGAGGAAGGCTTCAGGAGTAATGATTATAGCCCCAGTGCCAGGGAAGGGCCCAGCATCTTCGTCTCAGTCAGAAACATGCTCTTTTGTTGTGCTAAAAGGAAGAAGTCCAGTTGGAAGAAGCCATAACCCAGCAGGCATTATAACCCTGCAAGGAGGCTGCAAGTTTTGTCATAAAACATTTACTCACTAAGAGATTTTCTGCCTTTGTGCTGCAAGAAAAAAAAAAACCAGCACATTTCACTTCCTAAGTGCCTGAATATGGCTCTGCTGCTGCTCTGGCTTACACCTCCGTGTCCGTCAAAGTCATGGATCAATGTCATGCTGGCTTCAGAGATGCTGAATTGAGTGCTCAGGGCCCGGCTCTGCAAGCCTGCAAGCTCTGAAATCCTGAAATCTGCCGCCGGGGCAGGAAGGAGCTCATCACCTCGGAGGCTCAGCGGCTACCGAAGCCGGCCAAGCCGAACCGAGCCCGTGTCACATGCTTAAAAAAAGGTCAGTCACGTAGTTACGAAAGCCCTTCGGAGCCGAACCGTGCCCTGCTTGAGCTCCGTCTGCGAGCAGGAGGCGCCGTGCCGGCGTGTGCCCTGCGCCGGGAGGGTGGCACTCAGCACTCCTAGCCGGCGGCTGGGCACGGCCCCGCTCGCAGCCTGCTGGCATGTCCCCTCCGCGGGGGCGGCCGGGGCACAGGAGGATTTCCCCTGGCCTGGGGCAGCCTTTACCCAGGGCCTCCTGCTCGCCCAGGCAGAGCTGTGTGCTGTGTCCGGCGCTCCCCCGCCACGATCCGCTTGCTCACTGCGCGATGCTGCAGGGAGGAAGCAGCCGCGCACAGGCTCCCTTCGGGCCGCCAGGAACTGTGCACCTAATTCTCTCTGCATTGTACTAAAAAAGGGATTGCCAGAGATGTGTTCTGCATCAGCGAAACGGCTTCCTTACTCAGCTGCAACCAGAACGTGCAGGCTCTAACTTGGGAGTAAAGAAAATTGCTGTAAACGATTTCTTTTAACCAGACTCTGCTGGGTTTTTCTTTTTTTTTTTTTTTTTTTTTTTTTTTTTTTTTTTCTTCCCTCTAGAACGAACATTCTGCAGGGTGGATTTTTATCTCCTCTTTCCTACTCAATTGCTAACCTTTCAGTTGCAGGCATTTCTGCTGCTTCTAGCACTTTTCATTCCGATGGCAGTTTTTCATCTCTTCACTAGCTTATGGCTACAACAGGGTCTGGAACAGGAATTTCAGTTACTTACTCCCCAGAATAATTACTTCCACTCATTCCCACTCTGGCCCTTGAAGAAAGGATCCCTCCTCCCAATTCCTCTACTTTGTGAAAATGTCTTCTCTGTGGGTGTCAAGCCCAGATGACAGCGCCTTTCCGAGATGCATTTTCAAGTCGTTCTTGGCTAATACCTTGCCTAAAACACAGAATGGCTTGGACTGGAAGGGACCTCAGAGATACCTGTTCCAACCTCCCCACCATGGGCAGGGACACCTCTCAACTAGACCCAGCTGCTCAAGGTCTCATCCAACCTGGCCTTGAACGGCCCCAGGCAGGAGGCAGCCACAGCTTCCCTGGGCAGCCTATTCCAGACTCTCATCATCCTCACACTGAAGAACTTCTTCCTCGGCTCCAGTCTAACCCTGCTCTGCCTCAGCTCCAAACCATTCCCCCTTGGCCTGTCTCTAGACACTCTCAGAAAAAGTCCTTCTGCAGCCTTCTTGCAGGATCCTTTCAGGTTGGACTCAATGATCTCAGAGGTCTTTTCCAACCTGGTTAATTCTGTTAGTTCTGTGATTCTGTACTGGCAGCTGCTGTAAGGTCCCCCTGGAGTCCTCTCTTCCCCAGGCTGTACAACCCCAACTCCTTCAGCCTGTGCTCATAGCGAAGGTGCTCCAACCCTTGGGCTTTTCCTTAGGGCTGATACTTTGCTGGTTGGCTGCTGGGCTGACACAAACACCTTAGCATGTGCACCTCTCATTAGGGTCATCCCATGGCTTGTTCTGTCTGAAGATTTTGCAAAGGCCCATCAGTAGTGTCATGAAGTGCTACAGGCACAGCAGAGACCCCCAAAAGAAGCACGAGGGGTGATGTGGGGTCTTCTCACCCTGTCTCACAACAAGTCGCCTAAGTAACCAGGAAAGCATACAGACTGGGACCTCCCCACCCACCACTCTTTCTGTTAGCCCCTGCCCAGGTCCTGGCTGTTTTGCCTGAGTGGAAGGTACACCAGAAAAACACAGCTCAGAGCTTTACCCTGAGGGAAGCCATCTGTGTGCTGTGTAGTTTTAGGAAGCATGGACCCACTGGCTCTTACAGCACCCTGAGCTTTTAGAGTGCCTTTTACCTGTGAATCCAAAGGATTAATCTAAAAGATTCATTAATGTGACTTTAATTAATGAAAAAATCACCACAGTCAGAGAAAGAGCAGCTATTTGCTCCATCCACACAACAGCTGAACACCCTCCTGTACAATCTTCCTTCCTGACAGTGCCATGTCCCAGCAGAAGTTAAGGTGACGTGCTTAAGGTAAAACTGTTGTGGTTTGGTAGTGACAGGGCCACAAAGATGCACGGAGGACAGGAGCACCTCTACTGCAAAGGCAGGCTGGAGGAATCAGGGTGTTCAGCCTGGAGAACAGAAGGCTCCAGGAAGACCTCAGAGCTGCATTTCACTGTCTGAAGGGGACCTATAGAAAGTCTGGGGATGGACTGTTCAGAAGGGGCTGTGGGGACAGGACAAGGGACAGTGGTTTGACAGTGGAGCAGGGGAGATTTAGGTTGGACATCAGGAGGAAGTTGCACACCATGAGGGTGGGGAGACACTGGAAGAGGTTGCCCAGGGATGTGTTTGAGGCCCTGTCCCTGAAGACATTCAAGACCAGACTGGATGTGGCCCTGGGCAGCCTGAGCCAGTTGGAGCCTACAGGGGAGTTGCAGAAGATGATCTTGGAGGGTCCCTTCCACCCCAGTGCATTCTGTGGTGTGCATTGGGTGTAGCATGAGCATGTTCACCCCAACTGTGCAGTCATATCCCAGAGAGGGGGGCAAGTCTTGGAGCCCAAGGTGAGGTCTTGCAGGGACAACAGAAAATTAATCTGCAGCCAGAGATGGAGCTCCCTGTGCTGGCTTCTTCATGTGCTGTCCCCATAGCAGAGATCATCTACAGGAGAAAACCATCTCACTACAACCAATCCCCACATTTAAATCAATATCAGTAATATATTTTTTTCCTACTGTGGTTGGGAACACATTTGACTAACCCAAAATAAGCTACTTTATATGGAAATCAGTGTCCACGCACTCCTCACTCCATCTGAACTGTATTGGTTTATGGATTTGCGTTAAGTTCTGCAGCAACACAACTTTCTTCTGCAGCAAAGCCCTTGGAGAGCCATCGCCTCCTGTGGCGTCAGGTGTGGAAATGCAAAGTGGAGGTTTAGAACATTTCAGCTCTATCAGTTCTGCCTGTGTTCATGAAGCTCTTCTATTATTTCATGCCTCACTATGTAAAGACCCAGAGGTTTGCTTCAAGAGTTACATTGCCTGCTTCAGGTCTGAGCTTAAAGAGTTGTGAGAGGAGTGACTCTGTGTCATCTGGTGCCATAATCTGCTGGAAGGAGCATGCTGTCCTGGGTGAAAGGCAGAGCAAATGTGGTCTCTGCACATCACAGACCCATGGAATTGTCTGGGTTGGAAAAGACCTCCAAGGTCATCCAATCCAACCATCAAGCCAACGCCACCATGGCCATGAAACCTGCCACTGCAGAGGTGTCTCTGAGAGCTGTAGTTTGGGTTGTACTCAGTGAAGAGATGGTCTGCCCAGCACAGATCCAGGGTGCTTGATGAGTGGATTGAGCAAGGACTTGAGGGGGCTGGGCTCAACACGAGCCTGCAGTGTGCACTGGCAGCCCAAAAAACATCTCTCTTACAAGGACAGGCTGAGCTAGCTGGGGCTGTTCAGCCTGGAGAAGGCTCTGGGGAGACCTTAGAGCAGGCTTCATCACGTGAAGTCTGGAAAGCTGGAGAGGGACTTTCATAAGGGCCTGTGGTGACAGGACAGGGGACAATGGTTTGAAACTAGGGCAGGGCAGATTTTGATTTGACATTAGGAAGAAATTCTTTACTGTAAGGGTGGGGAGACACTAGAAGGGGTTGCCCAGGGAAGGTGTGGATGTCTCATGCCTGCAAGTGTTTAAGACCAAGTTGAATGAGGCTTGGAGCAGCCTGGGCTAGTGGGAGCTGTCCCTGCCTATGGCAGGGGGCTTGGAACTGGATGATCTTTAATGCCCCTTCTAACCCTCCAGGGTTTGCAGAGATTTAGAATCACAGCATCACTTTGGCTAGAAGACACTTTAAGATCATGTCCAACCAATCCCAGTGGGGATTTACACATGGCCTTGCGGTGGTGTGGCCCTGCTCCCCAGTATACCCCCTCACAAGGATCAGTTTTCTTTATTCTTGGCCACCTTGTGGGATTTTTGGTTTGGGCCTGGTGCCTGTGTCCTGCCAAGGCGGTGGCTGCAGAGGTGCCTCTCTCATTGCAGTCTCTTCATCTTGTTTGCTTTGTATGGGATGTTTAACCACTGCTGCTGGGCTGATTCCACAGCTGCTGTTCATTACTAATTATTAACACCCAACACAAATAAATTACTCTGCCACCCTAGGGATACATTTCAGACTTTCAGATTTTTTGTTTTTTTCAGAGCCAGCATAAAGCCAAACTTCCTGAGTTACTCCTGGGTCTTCATACTGCAGACTTGGTCAGCCAGGCATGCAAAAACCTGGTGAGATGAGCTCCAGAGACCGGCTCTGAAAAGTGCCTTTCCCTGCTCAGAAACCTCTGCTGCTCTAAGTGTCTGCCTAAACCTGGCACACAGGGCTTGGTAACAGTTAAGAACTGTAAGCCAGGTGCTATGGAAAGGCTCCACAGGGCCACACCATTGAAAACTGTGACATTTATTTTCTTGAGGTGCAAACCAGCATTAATCAAATCTCCATTGCCCAGCAATGAGTGTGAACAGACAGCAGAAATAGTGTCAGCAGCATACCAGAGAGCTGCAAGGGTCCTGCTTTTGGCACAGTAGAGCAGGGAGATGCTGGCCCAAGAGGCTGGCCTGCTCTCCTCCTCACTATGACTCTGTGTCCTTAACTTTTTCTCGAGGAGCATCCCCTGCTTCTGGGTGCACCAAGAGGTACACTACAGGACAGGGATGTGCTCACAGCAAGTGTTTGGCAGGGGCAAAAATAGTGAAACAAACTTCTCAAATGTCCTCTGAAGAGAGGAGGAAAAGTGGTTTGCTTTGGAAGTGAGTTGAGTCAGTCTTGCTCTGAAATCACTCTAGAAAGTGTGGGGCAGCTTCAAAGTATGATGGCACTGCCTACCAGACACAATTATTCCTGCTGGATTTCTGGCACCATGCTTTTTTTTCTCTGCTTTTTCTCTTTTGGAGACACTGGTCAGCTTTGGGTGGTTGCTGGTGCTGGGTGCTGTAAGATACTGTGAAGTCAAAGTGCTCTTGGGAAGGCATGAGCTGTCTAGCTGCTGGGGAGGCAGCAGGTTTAGATCTGGTCCTGAAAATGGACTTCACCTGACTTCATTCCAGTCTTCATTCCTTTACAACCTCATACCTTCTCAGGTTGCCTCAGACTGTGTACCTTAGCTATATCACACAGGAGTGGTCAGACTTCATTAATATGGGTAAAGCTGGTGATGGTCAGGGGAGCTCATAACAATGGTGAGCAGTGCCTGTACAGCTTGGGGACTGGGCACTGGGGACTGTCCTGCTCTGCTCCACTCCCCAGTATTTGCCCTTCATTCCAGTCTTTTTCATCCCTTCTCGTGAAAAGCAGGTTTAAAAGAGACAAATGGGTCTTGCTTCTGTCTTTGGAAGTAGCTCTCAGGAGATCCTCGTGACTCATTTTCCCTGCCTGTCTTCAGGAATTTTGGGACTGGATCCCATTGAGACAATGTATCTACCACCCCATCCACACCCCTGCACAGACGTTTGCCATTAATCTGCAAACACTTTCTTCTGCCTGGTGTTAAGTGATAGAATGCCAGGAAATGGCTTCGGGTTGCACCAAGGGAGGGTTAGATTGGATATTAGAAACAATTTATTTGCTGCAAGAGTGGTCAGGCATTGGAACAGGCTGCCCAGGGAGGTGGTGGAGTCAGCATCCCTGGAGGTGTTAATTCAAAAAAATGTGTAGATGTATCCCGTCAGAGCATGCTTTAGAGTGCCCAGGGCGGATGGGTTGATGGTTGGGCTCAGTGACTAGAGGTCCCTTCCAGCCGGCTCTGTGCTTCAGTCAGTTCACAGCTGTGGATATGCCACCAGCTCCTGGGGCCAACCTACAAACACAGCAGCTTCATCCTCTTGAAAAAGCAGCAGCAGAAGCACAGGAGCTGAAAAATCTCTCCCCCGCCCAGAATGGTGTGTGCAGCTAATCATCAGTTCTGGCTGTCAGCATTTCTGCCACAGAGCTGCTGTTTTTGGAGGCTGGGGCAGGCAGTCACCACTGGAGCCTGATTACAGGTTTTAAAAGTGCTGCTTCATGATATTAAACCATTCTGTTTGTGGCTGATTTGGAAAGAAGAAAATCTGATTTGGGAAGAAAATCAGAGATGAGATCCAGACACATGAGCTGATTTTGATTTTGAGAATGAAAAATTCAGGTATCCAAATCCAGACCTAGTCCAAGTTTTATAACTGAGGCCTCTGTCCTCAGAGTGGACCAATTCAAAGTCCTGCAAGGATTCAGTGGCTTGCAGTGGTGTTGGGTTGCTGGTTGGATTTGATGATGCTGGAGGTCTTTCCCAACTAAACCAATTCTGTAATTGTGAGGCTTTGGGTTGTTTCCCTGTAGGAAATCTGCATTTGCTTAGAACTACCTGGTTTGGTAAGGGCAGGTTTGTACTGATGCCTCTGGCCTCAGAGGGGACCGAGTCAGAGCCTGCAGGGGTTGAATGGCCATGGCGGTGCTAGGTCAGCATTGGACTTGATGGTCTTAGAGGTCTTCTCCAACCAAAATGTTTCTGTGCTTCTAAGGTTGTGGGTTGTTGCCCTACAGAACACTTGTGCTTGCTTAGAAGCAGCTGACTGGAGGATGCTGAATGCCTGTCCCGGGTCCTGAGCTCCTACTAACCTGCGGCGCAGGGCTGGAGCGGCTCCGCTGCACCCGCAGCATTGTGGGTCCGGCAGGCCTGCGGGTTGGCACACGTATCCCACTGCAGGCTTTTGATTCATTACATAATAGCCAAGCTGTAGGTATTTATAGCTTGCAGAATTAGATACTGAATTCTCCAGATGTGGCCTCCTTTTAGTTCACCGAATGGAGATCAAAGCCTTTGATCTTTAGCCTGACTGAAACCTGCTGCTGACATAAGCCTCTGGAAAGCAGTGCAGAAGGGGAGCTGGCCACTGAACTTCCACCAGACCCGGCTCAAACAAAGCCTGTGGCAAGAGGCTTGGTGGAGGGTACATCTACAGCCCTCATTGTGCCTCTGCTCCTGAAAGTGGCAGGCAGTGTCCAGTGAATTCTTTGCTCTTAAACAACATATTTAAATAGACTGATGCTGTGCTGCACCTCAGAAGTGCTTTGAGACTTCTCGGCGCATGTGTCCTCTGCAATACGCACAACTGGCAGCAAGAGTCACTGCCAGCAAATTGAGGCCATTTCCATTGCTCCAAATGTGTAAAACAGAATTATAGCTGAGTTTCTGGTATAGTGAAATCCCTGATGCACCCTAGGATCAGCACTGCCAGCTCAATGGTATCTTCTTTGTGATCCTTGGAAAAATGATGAATAGCCAGGGAGCTGCAAATTCAGGCTGAGTCCTGGCAACAGGAACATTTACACAGGTCTTAGCCAGTTGGGCACATCTGGAAACTCAGATCTTGTACCACAGGTCACAGCTGCAAAGCAATGCAAGGTGCTGCGTGGCCACGTCTGCCTATCTTCTGGAGCTTCAGAAGCCCCACAGCTTGTCTGTAAACCCACAAGGTGTTTAGGGTTATACTGCCACGAGAGTTCCAACTCCCATGGCCAAGGCTGTTCCATGAACTGTTTTCTGTAATGTCAGGCACTGGAACAGGCTGCCCAGGGCAGTGGTGGAGTCCCCATCCCTGCAGGTGTTCAAGAAACCTGTGGACACGGCACTTTGAGACAGGGCTTAACGGCTGCGGTGGTCTTAGGTTGAAGCCTGCACTTGACGATCTTAAAGGTCACTTCCAACCAAATCCATTCTGTGATTCTATGGCAAATGAAGCTGATGCTACAAAATAACTCCCACACAGAGCAAGCAACCAACAGCAAAGTACTCCCTAAACTTTACAATTCAGACTTGCCAACATCAGAAGAGAAATGATCAAGGACACTGCAGTGTAGATGAGCTGCGGCTCCAAGAGAAGGGCTGACAAACTAGAGAGGAAGGCTTTATTAATAATGGAGAGAAGCAACAGGGAGGGTGAGCTGCTCAGGAACCAGATCTCTCTGAGCTGCTGTGGAGCCAGGAGGGTCAGGGCATTGATGCTTTTTGTCCATGACAAAAGGACCATTCACAGACCAAAGCAGTGCTCAGAGGAGGCTGGGGCTTTTAAAGGATGTCACCAGTTCTTCCAAGAGCCTTTTAGGCCATTTTTGGATATGGAAGATGAGCAAAAGAATTACAGGGGAGGCTCTTGGGCATCTTATCCTTTCAGAAGCTGGTAATATGCAAGTAGAAGGCAGCTTGGCGGCACTGCCAAGGAGAAAGGGAAACTGCCCTTCGAGTGCCTGATCTCAGTACAGTCAGAGAACTGGAGAGACAAGGCAGAAATGCCCCATCCCAGTGCAGAGACAGCACAGAAATACAATCGATTTACTGTGTCATAAATTCTTTATTGACAGCAAAGAACTGTAATTTCTGAGATTACTGAAGATGATCATAAAGGAATAGCTCAAACACTTCAGGGAAAAGGCAGAGTGGAAAAGGCAGAAACCCAAATGCAGCTTGCAAGAGACATCAGGGATAACAAGAAATAATTCTTAAGCCATTAATAATGGGAGGGAGAACAAATGAAAGATTAATCCCTTACTTCGTGGAGAGGAAAAACTCCTGATCAATAGAAATATGAGGAGTTGATGTTTTGTTTTGTTTTGTTTTGTTTTGTTTTACCAGAATAAACAGTGAATAAGCATTAGCCACAATTAACACTGGAGAAAATCAGGTTAAACAATACTTAGATAAGGTAGGTTTTAAAGTGGCCAGGGCTGACTTAATCCTGCAGTAGTTGAGGGACTGGCTTTGGTAGTCTCAGCACTGTTAATGGTACCTCTGAACTCCTGGATGGGCTGGGGTGATACCAGCAGCTTGAGGCACTGCTTTCCTCTAGTGGGTGGGAGAAGTGAGAGGACAGAGAGCAGAGCTGTGCAGCAGCCAGCTCACCCTCAACGTCCAGGAGAAAGCTGGAGAAATAACCTCCTGAAGAGCAGGATCAGTTTGTTGTCTTGTGCAGTGTCCAGGCATTCCCCTCAACCAGCAACGTTCCTCTCAGCAGGGCCAATTTTGCCTTTCACCCCCTGAGTGATACCCGTGAAGCTTCTGTCACTCTAGACCTAGCACCACGTCATCACCTCCTGTGATTTTCACCCTATCCATTCCTACAGCATCCCTCTCTGTGCAGCTCTGCCCAGCCTCAGAGCTCCTGGCCTGCAGCTCTGGGGCAGGCAGCTGCTGCTTCATTGGCTTTATCTGGAATTGAAGAGGTTTACAGCCTCAACGAGCCTCAGACCCATGTGGTTCAACATCTGATTCGTTTCAAGTCACTTGAGTCCCAAGTGTAAAACTCCTTCCTCTCACATATGCCAAGGAGTCAGGGTGTGGAATTCTCCAGAACAAGTCTTCTGCCTGCCTTTGAAGGAAGCAGCTTGGCCTTTGATGTAGCCCTGAGCAAGGAGGTGGCCTCATCTCATGGTGTGCTTCCTTCACAAGATCCTAACTGGGAGCCACTATTTACACTTCATCCAGAAAACCAGAAGCAGTCTCACAGTGCATTGCTAATCCTGACCAGGCTGGGTTTAGCATAACTTGGAGCCTTGCTGAAGCCTGTCGGTTCAGCCTGGAGAGGAGAAGGCTCCCGGGAAACCTTCTGGTGCCGTCAAAGGAGCTGATCAGAAAGCTGGGGCAGACTCTTTTAGCAGGGCCTGTTGTGACAGGGCTGATGGTTTAAACCAAAACAGGGAGATTTAGACTGGAGAGGAGGAGGAAATTTTCCCACTGATGGTGGTGAGACCCTGGCCCAGGTTGCTCAGAGAGGTGGTAGAAGCCCCATGGCTGGCAGCACTGCAGGTCAGGTTGCTGGAGCTCTGAGCAACCTGCTCCAGGTGCAGCTGTCCCTGCTGAGTGCAGGGGGCTGGTGGTGTTACCTGCCTGGGCTCCTCTCTCCCTGTCCTTGTAAGGACTTTTAAACCTTCAATCAGTTTAGTTTAAATTGAGTTTGTTGAGATGACTCATGGCAGGGCTTGAAGAATTCAATAAAATGGGACTTTTTCCCAGGGCTGGGAGCTTGTGCTGTGGCTGTGCTGCTGTCCAGGGCTGCCTTGTAGATGAGAAATTGAATACCTGCTCCGGGGAGCAGACAGCTGAGGCTTGCTAATGCAGCGCAGAGTGCGGCAGGAGGCTTCTCAGGGGTTCAGGTGAACCCGTGGGTTCCAGCTGATGTAGGACCACTTCCTGGCTCCTGAGCTCTGCATTCCGCAGGAAAAATCCACTAGGAAAAAGGAATATTGCAATCATAATGAACTGTTTAAAAACGCAGGTGCTGCCTCCCCAGGTCATCAATGTGGAAAATACTCTCTGACCAAGCCTGAGACCTGAGGATGCAGCTGGGATGGAATTAATGCCTGCAAAGCATCTCCTAGTGTCTGGTGTTTTCTTAGAGAGGGCTAAGTGATATGGGAGTTGAATTTATTCTGGTACATAACCGAACTGAGAAACCCAAGCAGCAGAGGATTTATCACAAATCGGAAATGTGAAGCTAAATTTCAACCAGGCACTGCCACCCACCGCTCCCTCTGACATTTTTAACCATGTCTGCTGCCTTTGCTCCTCTCGCAAGTACAGAGAAGCCCACCAGAAGCACCCCCAGCCCTACACCATTGTCTGGTGGTTAGACAGTTGTGTGCTGCTCCTCATCCTCCCGCAGCAGATGCAAACCCAGTACTGGATCTGAGGTTAATCCCAAGCTGTAGGTAACACTTTTTGCATCATACCATTGGCACTGAGCTTTGTCTCTCAGAAGAGCTGGGGGGAAATCCTCCTCTCTGGCTATTAAATTGTCTGTCTGGAGCTGAAGAGTGCATTGCAGCTGAAGTGCTGATAAAAGCGCTAAACGTGGAGCTGCTAACACAAAGCTGCAGCAGCAATTTAGCTTGCTATCAGGCAGTAAATAAGAGTTACCTGCTATTCTTTGATCACCCTTTTTTCTCTGCTGGCAGCTCTGTGTGTTGACAAATTGTGTCACCAAAAAGAAATTCCAGTCTTTGATGAAATAAAGAAGGAACATGCATGTGCTGGGCATTTAAAGCTGCACTTAAATAGGCTGCTGTGGGATTTTGCATAGCTGGAGTCATATTCAGAGCAGGA
This sequence comes from Semnornis frantzii, assembly GCA_013399775.1. Taxonomy (NCBI): domain Eukaryota; kingdom Metazoa; phylum Chordata; class Aves; order Piciformes; family Ramphastidae; genus Semnornis; species Semnornis frantzii. The sequence continues at coordinate 34,839 of VWYK01034747.1, forward strand.
GAAAAGGCTTGGTTGAAGATAGGGCAATTGGAGGTCACCGTCCTGCTGCTGGCCAGGAGCAGCTGTGGTGGCCTGAAAGACCCCTGAGCCCCATGCAGGTTTTGAGAAGGGATTTGACCAGGAGACTGGGGCTGTAGCCACAGGGTGTTTGTGACAGCAAGCTGGCAGAGCTGCTGTCAATGGCTAGAAACGGACATTTCTCTGGAGGAGAGGCACCTTGAAAGAGAGTGCAGAACTGCATTGTAATAAGCAGCTGGTTGAGGGGAGGGTTGGATCCATGGCTTTGAGATGAGAACTGGATGAAATGTTGTTAACCAAGTGCTAGCCGTGGTGCTTGGAGTTAGGTGGAGCTTGGACATGAGTCCCAGGCCAATTCCAGGCTCCTGAAGCATTTCCCAGCATGTTAGAACCTAAACCCATAGGGTTCCACATCTGCTGCTGGAAAAACATGCAGCAGTGCCAGGTGAAGTAAGATACCACAAACAAGGGTGAAGGGTGAAGTTGGAAAGCACAGACTGGGACCTGAACTTCTTCAGAGTCTGGAGGCTTTTCGCTCCAAACTCTGCTTGCTGCATGGCAGAGTGAGGCTGTCCCTGCATCCTGCTGCTCTCGGTCGTTGCCAAGTGCAGGACAGACTGAAGCCAGGACCCTCACTGACCTCCTTGTTTGGTCCTGATGTAACTAAAGAGCTCTGCGGTCAAGAGCTCCAGCAGCTGGTTCTGTCCTAGCTATGGGCATGTGTTCCAGACTGGCTTTGGTCAAGCCTGTAAGGTCTCAAGCTGTACCAGGCTGTGGGCCAGATGGCTCTTTCACCCTGTCTGCAGTGGTGGCCAGCTCCAGATGCTCCAGAAGAGATGTGGTGGCAGGCACAGGCACAAGTCTGTTCCACTTTTTTTTTTTTTTTTTTTTTTTCCTCCCAAAGATAAAATCCTAACACTTAGGACTGCCTTCAGTATTGGGGTTTGCCCTGGCTTGGGATCTGCTTCCCTACACAGGACTTGGGTCTCTCCTTGGCTGTTGCTGATTTATGAGCACTGTGAACTCTTAGCAAATCTAAGAGCACAACTTACCAGTTGTTTGCCGTCTCACCTTCATGAACTCTAATTGTCCATTAATTAATCACACTTCCAGTAAGTGATGTTTTATATAGCAATATACTCCAATTAATAAGAACTCCGCCCAGAGGGATGACAGAAGTTTTGAATATATCTTTGCAGTGGCTCCAGCAAGCGATGCCTCTGAGAAGCATGGCAGAGCTGTGATGGCACAACCACAGTCACTGTGCCCAAGATGGATCTATGCTGCCTCAACGTTCCTTCTCCTGTTGTAATCTGGGATGAACAGCAGGTGGAAAAAGGCAGAGTGTTCCCAGAAGGATCAAGGCCAAATAAGAGGGGTGGAGTATGTGCCAGAGTGGATATTTCTGTGGTTCCAGAGAAAATACCAGGTGTCAAATCTCACAGGTGGGGGACTTGAAAGCCTCCCTTGCCTGGGAAGGCTGAGGCACTTCCAAATTTCCTGTTAAGGTGCCTTCAGTGCCCATCTGCCTTTATGAAACCCTGTTTCTAAATAGCTAATGTAAATCACATTTTCTGTGTAGGTCTAAGCTGTAGCTGACACCAATGCAGGCTTGGCCCCTAAAATGGGCAGCAGAGCAGAAGTGCAGGAGACTAACCAAGTAATTTTAAAATGTAACTGGATAGAGGGGAAGCTGGAGGCGAAAGGTCCTACTTTGTGACACATAGAAACACAGAGTCAGGGAGTTGTTTTGGTTGGAAGAGACCTTTAACATCAACAAGTCCAGCTGCCAGGTCACCACGGAACCATGGGCCTCAGCACCACACAGCTTTGAAACCCTCCAGGGATGGGGACTCCACCACTGCCCTAGGTACCACACGGCCACAGCAAAGCCAAGAGCCTCACTTGTAGAGGCTGTTGGTGGAGCAGAGCTTGCTCAGCTTCCCATTGGTGAGAGCCTGGGGGCATTGCTGGCTGTGTGTATGTCAATCCATTGCTCCGGAGAAGACATCTTCATTCATCATTTTCTCACTGGAGGCTGAATGTTGGCAGCTGGAAGTCAGAGGTTTCCTGGGCTTTAGGTGCAGTCTGGTATTGGTCTGTTTGTGCTGTTGGAGACACCTTCATCAGTCTGAGGCAGTTCTGTTCACTGCTCTCATTCCCTTCTACTAAGCATTCCTTGTGTGGATGGGAGTTGGGCAGCTGCTCTGCCAGGACACTTACTGCAAGCTGGCCTTGCCCAGCACTCTGTAACCCTGGCTGTTCTATTGGAACCGTGAGATTGTCTTAGTAGGAAAAGGCCTCCAAGAGCCAGTCTGAATGTTGACCCAACACCACCATGGCCATTAAACCATGTACCCAGTGCCTGGCCACTCCTCCAGTAAAGCAATTTCCCTGATCTCCAATCCAATGTCCAATCCACTCCTCCAGCCCCACAGACTGACTGGCCGGTGCTGGGTGATTGGGCCAGCTCCACAATTAACAGGTAGAGACTCCCAGTTCATCTTGATCTGTCTCACACATGTGGCTCAGTAAATACAGCTTTGACAGAGCTGCTGCAGCTCCAGAGGCCTGCCAAGAGCAGCATTCAGCTGACCCTGACCCTGACCCTGCAGAGGCACCCAGCCAGAGGCATGGGTCCGTGTGTTGGGCAGAGAGCTGAACTGGGAGGTGAAACATCTCACCAGGAGCAAAGGTGGTCTGACAAGGTCACGGGGAGCAGAAATACTTTCCATCATACTTCTCTGCCTGAGGCACCTCCCTTTTGCTGCCAAAGTAACAGACAGGACAGGTGATGGTAATAGCCCTGGGGTGGGGTTATTGACAACTTTCCTCACCTCTCTCTTCCTCTCCCTCATCACAGCCCCCAGCACAGCATGGGGGGGGGGAGCCAACACTCCACCTGAAGTTCCTGCGCTGCCTGTTTGCTGAATTAACTTACACACTGATGCTGATCGCCCTGGAGGAGAAAGGGGATTAGCCCTGCAAAGTCCTTTTGATCCTGGGAGATCTACGGGAATCTTGAGACCCCTCCAGAGAGGAGCTTCTTGGCTGTGGTGAGTGGGGAAGGTGTCCCTGGGCTCCTTCCGAGCATCTGGTAGCTGTAACTAGTGAAAGCAAACCCACTGCATCCCCTTGCAGGAAATATTGGGGGCTTACCAAGCTGGAGAGGTTGAAGATCACTTTCAGCAGTGGAGGTACAAGCAGGTGGAGTTCCGCTGCTTTCTGAGTCTGCTTTTTCCTGCTGGCTTAGGGCTGTGCTGCCAAGACTTGCCAGCTGTGGCTGCCCACAGAAACAGACACATTAACCTAAAGGGAGGTTCACTGTTCCAGACAAGCTTTTCTGCACCACCTGTGCAGGGACAGGTTATCTCCCCCCTTTTCCTTCAGATTCATGCATTTGTTTTGTCTGCATCTGCTGGATCTTGCAGGAGAGTCTCTTGATCCAAGGAGTAGGAGGCCCCAGCAATCCAGGAGCCGAGTACCTTCCTGCTGTAGGGAAAGGACTGGAGCTGCCTTGGGAGGTGTGGGATGGATTTCTTCTAAAGCCTTTTTGTACCATTTGGGTGATATGATGGGGACTTGGCGTAGCCAAGAGTGGTAAAAAGATCTGCAGTCTGTCCAAACTTGGCCTAATTTGAACTTGAAAGCAAGCTCCAAAGCCCTGCTACTTACTTTTGAAACCATAACCTTCTCCCTGTGAAAGCAAGTTCACCCAGTCAGCAGCTCAAAGGCTCTCAGATCCCCATCTCTGCAGAGAACAAATCCTGCCTTCCCACCATATCAGCCTGCCCTGCTCTGCAGAGGAACATCAGTGCCTCTGGATGAAGGTCTGGGAGGATTTTTTTTTTCCAGCTTCCTGTAGTTCTCTCAAGCCTTCATCTCTGAAATGCAAAGGCTTTTGTAGACTTTGCGTCCTATTAGCATGGCACCGAATGCCCTCCTTCTTCAGGTATTTATAGCAGCTTCTGCAGCTCCCATAATAACTCTTGAGTGGCTCAGCACCTTGCAGCAGGGTGTCTTGTTATCCCCATTCCACAGATGTGGAAATAGAGCACAAGGAAAGGGAGCCATGTCTGCAGAGCCGCTAGAGCCACTGCCACGACTGGATTGCAACTCCATCTTCGTCCTGGGCCACGGCTCGGGTGGTGCCTGGGGGCTCTGTAGCTCCTGCTGAGCTTGGTGTGCCAGTGACAAATGCTGCCTGAATGGTGCCCTGGCTTTCAGCACTTGTGGGGATCCCCAGGTGGCTCTGGGCTCAGTGCAGACATGCAGCATCTCTGAAAATAGAGCTGGGGTTTGGGTGTTGTACTTTGTGGCAGAGAAGGGGATGAACTGGATGTGGGGAGCTGGGCTAATTCTTGCAGCTCTGCTTGGTCTCCATCAGTAGTGACCTGCAGGAGAACCAGGCTCCTCTGAACCTGGGGTAGAAGTGGGGTGCAGGGAGAGCTCTGTGGACACACCTGACACTGTGTAATGGAGCACTGAGGCCTTTCCCATGGGCCTGATGAAGCAGTGGAGTCCCCCAGCTAGCAAGCACAATGCTCTCCTCCCGCACCTCAGTTTCCCTGTCCACAAGCCATGTGTAGTAAGTTGAGCCCCACCCCAAAGTGGCACAAAGCTGCATTCTTCTCCAGCAGAATTATTTCTGGCACCGTGTGCCATTGCTGGATACAAGGACTCAGATCTGAGTTAGGCAAAACCTGAGGCTGTGAGATGAAAATGGTTCCTTCTGGGTCCCAGTGGCCCCAGGCTCCACCAAGCTCAGCAGCATCACAATCACTAGGTCTTATTTTCACCCTTGCTGTCAGGGTGCCGTAGGTCTAAGGTGTGATCCTCTTGCTGCCCTCCCCAGCAACACCAGATCCAAGATTCAGACCCTTGGCTGTGTGGCAGGAGTGTGATGGGTTACTAACTGTAGGAGCTGGATCATTTGGGTGCTTGATCAGCACAACGATGGTTTGCAAGGTAATCAAAATATGCTGCCACTTGTGGATTAAGTCCATTATTCCCCAATGATGGAACACTTTGGGATGCAAGCAGCAAAGGATGGCAGCTGGGCAAAGGGCTGGTGTTGATAGAGGAATCCCTCCCTAAGCTGCCAGAGCTGCTGGAGGTACTGCTGCAGTGGGATGTCTTTCTGCATCCAGAGATCTTGCCCTTTGCTCCAGCACAGCAAAGCCTGGGCAGCACTGAAGCACCTGCATTTTGTGCCCTCAGCATTACCTGTTGCTAATGTGACCAACGCTGAGCTGGGCTGGGCCAGTGGGTTCAGTCCTGGTCCCTGTCCTGGGGCTCTTCAGACTGGAAAAGAGCACCCTGAGAGGAGATCTTATAAATGCGTATAAATGTCTAAAGGACATGAGAATGGGGCTGGGCTCTTCTCAGTGGTGGCCAGTGGCAGGATAAGGGGCAACAGGTTCAGACTAGAACACAGGAGGCTTCACTTGAGCTTAGGGAGAAGTGTCTTGACTTTGAGGGTGGAGGAGCCCTGAAGCAGGCTGCCCAGAGAGGTTGTGGAGTCTCCTTCTCTGGAGAGATTCCAACCTCTCCTGGACATTGTACTCCTGGGCAAGCTGCTGTGGGTGCCCTGCTTTAGCAGTGGGGGCTGGACTGTGTGATTCCCAGAGGCCCCTTCCCACCCTACCATTCTATGATGCTCCTTGAAAAGCATCCAGAGCTGGTCCTTGTTGAGCAGAAGAGCTTGCCTTGTCCTGAGCCATGTGTACTTGACACTGGTTTGGAAACTCCATGAGACTGTCTTTTCCTGATAAGGCCTGTGGCATGGTGATAGGGGATGGAATTTTGTGAGGTTCCCATTAATCTTGCTGTGGGAATGCCTGTCACTTGCAGGCATGGTGCCTGGTGCCACTGGGCACCGACCGCGTGTGCCAAGCTGCTCCAGCCCCAGGAGAGCCCCAGGGGAGCCAGCAGTGCGACGCTGTGCGTGCCTGCTCCGGACACCTCCCACTCAGCATGGGGGCATCAAAGGCTGCGCTGATGTGCTGCACTGAGATAATCTTGGGAAACTGGTAGGTAGGTGCACAGGATGGTTTAAGAAGGATTACACTTAGTGCAGCACAACAGCCCCGCAGAGCCAGGTGACAGTGGCAATTAGTTGGACTAATCTGTACCAATCTAAACAAAGTAATAAGGAGACAGAGTAAATGGAATAAGCAGGGCTCAACCTGCACCAGCTGCAGAGGCACTATCAGGCATTCTAGATGTGTTGTGCAAAAGCCTTGAGATATTGGTGCTCATGGTGCTGGGTAGGATGTCTGCAGCAGTGTGCTGCTGGTTTGCAGCCACCCAGGATCGCCCAGCTGCTGCGGTGCTAAACGGAGCAGGGTGGGGAGCTGGGTCACTGCCGACGTCCTGCAGGCGAAAACTGGTACCAAAGCCCAGGCAGGCAATGGCAGATGCTTCTGGGAGGTGAAGGGCTTGGAGGAGAAGGTGAAGCAGTGGGGCAAGGAGTAGAAAATAAGCTCAGATTGCTGCTTTGCTGTGTTTTAATTGCACTGTTTAATTCTGGTCTCTCATGCTCTGAGACATCAAATAGAGAGCTAAAATGATTGGAAGCCAAGCTACAAGTCTCAACATCAGAGTGCCTATTACACTTATCTGTGACCTTCTGAACATTAAGCCCACCATGGTATTATTGGTTTACATCATCAGTTTATTACTGGGCTTCTGAACTCTGCTGCAGCTTGGTCTGTAGAAAGTGCTTAGTCACTGGCAGTGCTGTGCTGGGAGCAGGAGATGCTCACTGCTGCTTCAGCAGAGGCTCCTGCCAAGCTGCTGCCCTTGACAGAGCATTGAAAGCTGGTGCACATTTCCCTCACATGCCTGCCTTCTGGAACTGTTGTGAACCAGCCCAAACTCCCTGCCTGTGAAGAGCTAGGGGAGAAAACATTCATGGCTCAGTTAATGCATCACCTCCAGTTGGTTGGGGCAGACTGACTTTGTACTTTGCATGCAAAGCCATCTCCTGGTTTGCTGCATGCTTCACTGGGAGCATTGTGCTGGCTTTTGGGGAGGTTGTTCTCCTGCGGAGTTGGGATTCAGGATTCAGAAGAAGCAGTTTGAAGGGACAAAGGTAATCAGAGATGTGGGGAGGAGCTACTGTGCAACCAGGTTGGGATGGGAGGCAGAAGAGGACTTGGCACTGGACACTGGTGCTGAAGGGCACTTTGGGAATGAAATACAGGGGGAGGGTGTCTGCTGCTGGCTCACATCAATCATCGTGATGGCTTCTGTGACCCCACTGACAGCAGCAAGTGCTGAGGAGTTGTTGGCAGGACAGGCTCTTACCAGGAGGGTGTTTGTCCTGGGTTCCGCATGCAGCAGGGCGCAACAAATGCTAATAGTTTACAAACCAGTTACAAACCTCCTTCTTGGGGTGATTTGCTGAGTGGTGACTGTGCTGAGCTCCTCATAGAGCATGTACAAAGTCACAGCCCTCAGCCCTGTGCCATGCATGCCCTGAATGTGCAGGGACTGATGCCTTGCCCACCACTTCTTCAGTCAGACAACACCACTTATCCAGTGCTGGGCTCCTCAGTTCAAGAGAGATAGGAAACTGCTGGAGAGAGTCCATTGGAGGCTTTGAAGATGCTGAGAGGCCTGGAGCATCTCTGTGAGAAGAGGCTGGGAGCTCTGAGGCTGTTGAGCCTGGAGAAGAGCAGCCCCAGAGGGGATATGATCAGTGCTCAGCAAGACATAAAGGACCTGTGGGAGGCAAGAGGATGGGTTTGGGCTCCTCTCAGTGGTGGCCAGTGACAGGACAAGGAGCAACAGGTACAAACTGGAACCCAGGAGGTTTCACTTGAACTTAAGGAGAAATTTCTTTGAGGGTGCCGAAGCACTGGAGCAGGCTGCCCAGAGGCTGTAGAGTCTCCTCTGGAGACTCAAAACCCATCTGGATGTGATCCTATGCAACCTGATCTAGGCATACCTATGTCAGCAGGGGAGGTGGACTAGATCTCCAGAGATGCCTTCCAAGGCCTACAGTTCCAGGATTCTGTGATCATTCCAAGAGTGATTGCTGCAGGGCTTGTGCTCCAGGCAGCCTTATGGCTCTGCAGAGCAGCAAGCCAGAG
>VWYK01034747.1:43059-58140 GCA_013399775.1 Semnornis frantzii
CGACGAGACCTTCAGAACGTTGGAAGAAAAAAACAAAAAAAAAAAAAAAAAAAAAAAAAAATATATATATATAAGAGTCTCATTGCAGTTTCTCCTGTGGACAGGTTTAAGAACCAGCTGATGAAGTGTGGCTGTTTGCACCATGCTGGCATCCTGGAGGTTTAAAGGGGATGGCTCAAAGGACACACATGGGTTAAGGAGCTTAGTCTTTAATTGTATTCACAAGGCAGTAAGCCACTATCAGATGTTTGCAGGGAGCTAACAGGAGGAAAACAATGGCTCTGTTTGGCAGAATCCAAAGTATCAAAGGTATAAAGTGCTGGAAATAGTTGAAAATAATGGATTAGTTCTTCTCTCCTGACTCAAGGCCTTTGTTCTTTTTTGACATTGTTGTTTTTGGGGGTTTTGCCTTTGCTCCTCTCCTGCATTGCAGAGACTCAGTGTGGAAGGGCTGCAGTGGTGCTGCCTTGCTGGGCAGGCACCACATAACCACCACTCATCTAACACAGCTCTGAGGGTTTAGAGCATAGCCAGAAATGAGTTGACACTGATGGGATGAGGCAAAAGAAGAGATGGGAAATGCACTAAAAGCAGGTACTGCGGAGTCGTACACCCTGGGAACAATATTTAACCTGTCTGTTGGAAATCAGAAGGGGCAGGTGACAACCTGGTGACGTCCAGAGCTGTGCCATAGCAGCACACTTCTGCCCTTCTCCTGTCCAAGTAATTGTGTGTACTCATGGATACAGTGCTGGAGTGAGGGGCCCCAAAGCAAGCTCAGTCTCTGAGGTGTGGCCCTGCCAGGTCCCAGTGCCAAAGCATGGTCACCTCCCTGGTGCTGCTGGGCACACCGTTTCAGGTGCCCAAATGCTGCCCTCCATATCAGAAGGCCTATTGCCAGAGACCTGATTTTCCCTCTTAGCAGGGGCATCTGAGGGCCATATTCCAGGTGAAGACATCAGGACTTGGCTTAATAAACCTGTAGACATAGGACCTTGGGGGGGGCCATAAACTCAATTAATCTGTGTTTTACTGAGTGCAGTGCCAGCCAAGTCCCTTGTGCCACAAGAACATCTCTTCTGGAGCAACCAGGGCCTCAGATGCACCAAAATGGAGAATCTATAAAAAATTACTGCTGGCTGGAGGACGTTGCACAGCCCCAGCCAGCTCTCAGCTCTTCTCTGCTCAGGTCCAACACTACAGACACATTTATTTGCTTGGCTCTGCAGCGTTAATGCGAACGGTGCTTACCAAAACAAACAGAAGGGAGGAGGGACATTTGCAACCAATTATGGCATTGCTGATGGCTCAGGCTGGGCTGGAAATGCACGCTGAAGTGCAGCCCGGGCAGCTGATCAATTACCTGGTAGCTTGGCACCGGTGCACTCTATCAACTTAATAAATCAGCGTCACTTCAGTGGCTGATGCCAGAGTATCTGTGGAGTCAAAATGACACCAATGTTCTGTAATGATGGGCACAAGGAACTGGCCAAACACCACAGTCTCTTATCTGCTCTGCAGCCCCACCAATGCTCCAGAAAGCTGGGTGGAATTTGGCTGCCTGGTCTGTAAATATCCCCTGGGCATCATTTAAAATCAGGGGTTTACAGCCTTTCTGTCTTGCAACCACAAGGGAAGTTCCTTGCACCACGCTGTAATTGAGGGCTGACCCAACTGCCAGCCAGCTCCCTGCTTCTAGGGGAAGACTTGCTGCAGCCCTGGGGAGGGTTGTAGAAAATGGGTGGCAGATGCACATCTTGGCTGGTTTCTGGGCAGCTTCCTCTCGATAATTGGCTCTGGCATTTGGGCTGTTGTAATCTGGGCTGGGTTTAGAAGGGAAGGCTGAAGGCGCTGGGTTTGCTGACAGGAAGCTTTGCTTGAAGTGTGGGGAAAGCAGGACGGGTCTGAGACCTCTCTGCTGAGCTGCAGCAGGGAAGTGCAGAGGCCGCTGGTGCTCACTTGCTCCCACACCTGGTATCACCAGTTTCGGTGCTCTCAGCTCTTGTCATAGCATCAGGGAATCGTTCTGGTGGGAAGGGACCTTTAAGATCATCAGCACTGCCAGTCACCACTAGACCAGCTCCCTCAGCAGCACAGCTACACAGCTTTCAAACCCCTCCAGGGATGGGGACTCCACCACTGCCCTGAGCAGCCTGCTCCAGGGCTTGACAACCCTTTTGGGGAGGAAATTGCTCCTCATGTCCAATCTAAACCTTCCCTTGCAACTTGAGGCCATTTCCTCTTGTCCTGTCTCTTGTTCCTTGGGAGAAGAGACTAGGTCCCACCTCCCTCCAATCTCCCCTCATAGTTTTAGAGAGCAATGAGGTCTGTTCTCAGCCTCCTCTTCTCCAGGCTGCACACCCCCAGCTCCCTCAGCTGCTCCTCACCAGCCCTGTTCTGCAGACCCTTCACCAGCTTTGCTGCCCTTCTTTGTCCAGCTGGTCTGATCTCTCCTCACCCTCCAGCTCTGTGCCAGTGTCAGCTGCAGCTCGTGGCCATTCCCAGCTCTGCTGTTGCTCTCCAGGGAATGGGCTGTTGCAGGGTGTTTATAGCTGGGGAGCACGTGCAGGGAGTGGAGCCATGGCTGTGCTGGGTGCTTTGCAAGAGCAGGAGAAAAATAATCATAAAAGGTGATCCCTGCCCTGTGGGTCTTGTGTTCTGCAGGCATGAAATGTAGGGGGGAGAGGGCATACAGAATAAGACAGACTAAGAAATTCCAAATCTCTAAAGCAAGGACCCTTTTCGGCGCAACCTGGTTTGGGTGAAGCTTTGCTGGGAGCACAGGCAGGCAGCGAGGAAAGCAGGGAAGAAAATCACAGCTCCCGTGTTGCCCAGTGATAGGCCGGGCTGTGTCCGGGGTGGGGGCTGGCAGCAGGGAGCTGTAGGGCTGGGTTTGGAGCAGAGGAAGGAGAGGCTCTGCAGATATTATCGGGCAGCTTTTCCCAGGCTTGAAAGAACAGGAGCCTGCTCCTGGGCAAGGAGCTGCGGGCGGCTTATGGAGGCTGGTGGGGCAGAGGTTATGGCTGGCTGTCTGGCAGGCAGGTGTGGGTTCGTCCAGGGAAGAGGAGATGTGGAAAGCAACAGGAATAAAGAGGTGGCCAGGAGCTCGTCTGGTATGCAGACAAAGGGCCAGTGTGATGGAGAAGTGATGTGGGCTTGAGGGCTGCTGCTAAAGCCAAAGATTATAGCAGCTGATGGAGGAGGGGGTGGCTGGGACAGGAGTTTGGTTTATATTGGAGAAAAAGGGTTTAGGGATGTTAAAAAGAGCAAACTGTACATGTGCTCCCACAGAAATCCTGGCTGCAGGTGGTGGGTGAAGACTGTGGGCATAGGAGGAAGGATGGGATGTTGCTGAGTGAGAGAAAAAGGGGGAAAAGAGGGAGGATGGCAGCAAACTACCTACACCCAGCGTACCAGAGGGGTGGGAAGCAGAACCCTGAGCTGTTCTGGAGAGCTGCTGCCACTTTTGTGAGTGGTTTGAATATCTGTTCCAGTTCTTCAATTAACAGGTTGTTACACTGCTGCTGGCTGGGACTAGGCTTCTTTCAGTGGCACCCAGAGACAGGGCAAGGGGCAGCAGGCACAAGCTGGAACATCAGAAGTTCCATCTGAACATGAGGAGGAACTTCTTTAATTGAAGGGAGCAGGCAGGGAGTCTCCATCACTGCAGACATTCCAAACCTGCCTGGATGTCTTTCTGTGCAGCCTTCTTTAGGTGAAGATGCTTTGGCAGGGGCATTGGACTGGATGATCTCCAGAGGTCCCTTCCAACCCCTATTGTTCAGTGACTGTATGAACTTAGCCAGTGTCCCCAGGCATGGGTGCCCGTGGGTAGCATCCTGGCTCTGCCGCCTGGTTCCTCGTCTGACATCAGCTTCATGCAAAGAAATTTGCTTTTGCTACTCCCACAAGTTCAGAGCAGAAAAGTGCTCTGAGCAAATGTTGCCTTGTGGTGGTTTATCCTTTCAGACTTTGGCCATCACTCAAAAAATGGCAATGGTCTGGGGCGGGCGGAAAAAGCTTAGCCGAGTTGTTCCAAACCCCCAGAGCAGGTTACCTCTTCCTGAGAAAAGATGCAATCAAGGGACATGCCCTTGCTGTCAGGATGCAGAATAATGCCCAGAAAAGTCTTTCACTGGAGGTGTTCCTGTATTTGTTTCAGCAAATGCAGGAGACAATCAGATCCTTCTTTCCCCTACCCCAACCCCTTACACCTGCAGACATCAAGAAGCAGATTTGTTTTCCTTCCTTAATTTACTTGGTTGGGAAAAAAAACATTCTGTTTTTCCCAGAACATTCTGGTTTGTTCATGTTAGGGTCCAAACGCAGGCTGTGGAGCTGGGTGGGGGATGTGTATCTGATTGGAGAGCAAGTCCCAGCGTGGTGTACTGGAGGCAGGTGCGAAGCGCTGGCTGCAGGGGCAGCAGCGGCAGTGCTGCGTTTAGCGTTCATTCCCTGCCTGAGATGTGAGTTAAGCCCATCCGTGACCTTCCAGAGCCACCACTGCCTCCTCCAGAAGTTCCAGAAGAGAAGTGTCCAGAAGAAGACTCCAGAAGAGGAGTGATCCTTCCCCAGCTGGAAGCCATCTTACTTGGTTTTCATTCTCTGCCTGGAGAACCACAGCTTTGGCTCCGAGCTTCCTTGGGCTTTCACAAGGAGGTCCTGAGCTCCAGATGGGGTGGGGGTAGCTAAGGAGCACTCTGCTAGAGAGGACCTCTGGGATGTGATACTCATGGATTGTATGTCCAGAGAAGGGCAATGAACCTGGTGAAGGGTCTAGAGAACAAGTCCTGTGAGGGGCAGCTGAGGAGACTGGGGGTGTTTAGTCTGGAAAAGAGGAGGCTAAGGCCAGACTTCATTGCTCTCTGCAGCTCCCTGAAAGGAGGCTGTAGCCAGGTGGGGGGCTGGGCTCTGCTCTCTAGGAACAAGTGACAGAATGAGAGGAAACTGCCTCAAGTTGGGCCAGAAGAGGTGTAGGTTGAACATGAGGCAACAATTTCTTCCCCAAAATGGTTGTCAAGGTCTGGCACAGGCTGTCAAGGGAGGTGGTGGAGTTGCTGTCCCTGAAGGTGTTTAAGAAATGTGTGTCTGTGGTTCGATGGCCATGGCGGTGCTGGGTCAGGAACTGGGCTCAATGACCTTAGAGGGCTTTTCCAACTGAAATGATTCAATGATTTTATGAAATATGGCCCCAAAGGAGCTCTGGGGATGGTCTTTACTTTGGACTCAGATAGCACACAAGGATGGGCATCTCCTACAGCCCCGGATCCAGCCTCCTCAGCCTGCCCTCCCAGGGCTCACAGCCCACTTGCCTAAGGAGCAAGCAGGTGAGCAGTACCTGCCTCTGCGGACAGCCAGGGCTGCAGCTGTCCTGTGCTAAAGCTGCTGCAGTGCTGGGCAGGGAGGGTGAGCTTTGCTCAGAGCAGGGTGTGGGAGCCTTTGTGGTCACGGCTGCACTTGCAAAGCCACTGAGCCCCAGCTCTGCACAAGCAACTGTTAGTATCAGAGCAGGCATCTCCCACAGCCGCTGCATGGACCAGAGCTTGCTGCTGCTGCTCAGCATCTCAGTCCTGCAGTTTATTGCTGCTCACTGCAGTGACACTGTGGATATAAGGGGTTCAGCTCTTCAGGTTGCTCCTTGAAGTGGGCTCAAGGAAGTACACAGTGAAAATCACAGAATGCTTTGGGTGGGAAAGCCTCAGAGTCATCTTGTCCAACCCCCTGCAGTCGGCAGGGGCATCTTTAACTAGATCAGGTTCCTCATGGTCCAATAAAGTTTGACCTTGAATGTCTCCAGGGGCTTCCACTACCTCTCTGGGCAACCCGTTCCCCCTATTTCACCACCCTCGTGGTGCAGAACTTCCTCCTGATGTCCATCCTAAGTCTCTTCTGCTCCACTTTCAAACTATTGCCCCTTGTCAACAGTCCTCCCCCCGAAGCCCAGAGTCGCAGCTTGGTGGGAGCTGACAGGGACCTCTGGAGCTCACCCAGTCCGACCGCCTGCTACAGCAGAGGCACCCACTGCAGCTTGCCCAGCATCACAGTGGCCAGCTGGGGTTGGAATCTCGCCAGAGGCAGAGACTCCTCAACCTCTCTGGGCAGCCTGCTGTAGGGCTCCAGCACCCTCACAGGAAAAAAGTTTGTCCTTAGTTTAGGTGGGGAATGCCCAGCATTAGGTGGTTGGCCTGGATCTGTGTGACCTGCAATGGCTTTCTCTGCCCAATTCCTAAGTTATAGCTGTGCAGTGACACAGACCTTTGGTTGTCATCACAGAACTGAGCCTAAGGCTAAACTGGGCTTGTACTTTACGTTTGTTTGTAGGCAAGACCATCAGGGCCAGGTGGTGGGCACAGCTCCTGGCCAGGCTGGGTTCTTCATGACTTTGGCCTTAAACAGCTGGAGCAAAATTTTGTGTGCTTCTGTGTCCTCGGGTGGAGGTAAGGACACTGTTCCCTGGAGCTATGTTATGGCTGTAGGTGGTTTGAAACTAGAGCAGGGCAGATTTCAGTTGGACATCAGGAAGGAGTTCTTTATTGTGAGGATGGTGAGACACTGGGAGGGGTTGCCCAGGGAAGCTGTAGGTTCCCCAGCCCTAGAAGCGTTTAAGCCCAGGCTGGATGAGGCTTTGAACAGCCTGGGCTAGTGGGAGGTGCCCCTGCCCATGGCAGGGGAGCTGGAACTGGATGATCTGTAAGATCCCTCCCGACCCAACACATTCAGTGCTGCTTGTATGTGCAGAAGCTGGCAGTGCTGCTACTGAGCCTCCTGGAGGAGTGTGTGCCCCTGCAGAAGGGCAGAGGAACCCAGGGAGCAGAGCTTTCTCCTGTTGAAGCTGAGGAACCAGATGATCTGTGTCAGAGCCAACAGTTTTTATTTACTGTGAAAAGCAGAGTCTTGCTCTCAAAACCCCATCAAGACAAAGTGCAGGCATTTGGTTAAAATGGTAACTTAATGCACCAGAGGTTTAATTACTCCCATTCT
Source organism: Semnornis frantzii (assembly GCA_013399775.1). NCBI lineage: Eukaryota > Metazoa > Chordata > Aves > Piciformes > Ramphastidae > Semnornis > Semnornis frantzii. The sequence goes on from VWYK01034747.1 coordinate 50,041, forward strand.
AGAGTCAGCATCAACCGGGAGCACAGTCTGCAGCTCCCCCCAAGCAGTCGGTAGCAGAGGTGTCTGCAGCATGTGCTCAGGTTTTCTGCTCCTTCCCATCACTGACCTTGCAAAGCTGTTGCTGCCAAGAGTTTTCTTTCAAAGCCCAGGTTCTCCCTTAACTATTTCCAAACTTCATACCCCTTACTGCCACATTTTACTTTTGTGTGTCATCTCTATAGCCATGGCACTGCACCAAGGGAGTTCCCGGTGCTGGCAAATGGAATTTCCGCCTTGTTTTCCTCTGCTAGCAGAAATCACTGGGCTGAGCTCATCCCAGCAGCTGATTGTTGAACTTCACAAGGCCTTGGTTGAAAAAAACGGTCAACAAGGCAGATGCAGCTTTCTGGCCTCTGGCTGAGGTGGTCTCTGGCATGAGCCTCTGCTCTGTGAGATGCAGGACCACCGCTGCAGTTCCTGCTGCTTTTCCTCTGTAAAGACTTGGGGCCTTGCAGATTGGGCCAGCACTGGGTCTTTCCCGGTGCAGTTTTCCCTCTGTTGCTGAAGATTTCTTTTCCCCAGAGTGTTTTCTGAACAAGGTCACTTGGCTGTGCCAGCTGCTGTGGATCCCTGCACGAGGTCTGTATTTTACCCATTACTTTGCAAAGCCTTTCCCTGTACTGGTACCCACTCAGGTAGCTGTAGCTGAGCAAGCTCAGCCAGCACGGGTGCTGCCAGTAGTGCAGCTGCACTCCTCTGTGTTCTGCTGGGGGCTGAGCTCTGCCTCCCCATCCTGGGGTGCTCCCAGGCTGGAGCAGTTTCTGCAGGAGCCATCACAAATGTTGCTCTCCACAAAAAAAATTGTTCCACCTTGTACTCTTTCCAATCAAGGGTTAACTTTTCTCCCCATCCCGCTGTGAAAAGCAGCAGGTATCCTGCCCCTCCTGCCTTCCAGAAAGACAGATACTCAGCAACACTCCCTGTCCAAGCCAAGTGCTGGCCTGCTGAGTGCCAGTGCTCACCATCCAGCACCAGTATTTGTTTTTCCATGCTCTTAATCTTATAAATTGAATGGCCTCTGATAAAAGCGACTTCCTGATTATTGCATAACAGTTGGTGTCTGTCAGGATGGAACGCAAACAAACCTGACCTTCAACTTGGAAAGTTTTCTCCCAGCAGGTAGAAGCTTCCAAAAACCTGCACAGATCTGGGAAATACCAAGAAGGTTCCTGGTCTCCTGGCTGTCCTGGGACAGCAGTGAGGTTTCCCTGGAAGCTACTCTATCCCTCCCAAGAAAAAAAGCTTTAGATCCTCCTCTGGGGACTGGAGAATCCCCTGGAAAGAGCTGGGGCAGAAAGACAGCAGCATGTTCTCGCTGCAAAAAGGAGGCAGAGGAGAAATCCTGTCCCTGTCTGGCGCAGTGTACCCTCCAGGGATTAATTAAAGTCTCTTTCAGTTTTTGTTTCAGAGCTCACAGCATTGGTCCCTGCCTGCCTGCACGGCCAGCAGGAGAGGCGTTCTGCCGGGGATTCACCAGCCTGCTCCCATTCGCGGCGCTACACTGCAGCAAGGCTTTTCCCTAAGGGAATACCACAGGGAAGGGCAAGCTTTGGCTTCTCACCATCAGAGCCTTGCGTCACAGGAGCTGGAGCCCTAAGCGGCAGGCGGAATGAACAATGCCTGAACACAGCCATCCCTGCCTCTCCTTGCTGCTCCTGGGCACCCTTCCCTGCCAGGGGTGAGCCAGGTGAAGGTGCTGGCAAGAGCCAGTGTGGGATGGGGGGGCAGGAGCCTCTGTGTGGTGAGTGTCCATCTCCTTCCCAGTAACAAGTGATAGGATGAGAGGAAGCAGCCTCAAGTGGACCAGGGGAGGTTTAGGTTGGACATGAGAAGAAACTTCTTCACTGAAAGGGCTCTGAAACACTGGACCAGGCTGCCAGGGAGGTGCTTGAATCCCCATCCTCAGAGGTGTGGCGCTGGGGAGCACAGCTTAGCACCGGCCTTGGGAGAGCTAGGGAATGGTTGGACTTGATCTTAAAGGTCTTTTCCAACCAAAACAATTTTGTGATTCTTTGCTACAGGAGCAGGGAGGTGTCCTGCACCTCCTGAGCTGCTGGCATTGCTGGGACTGGATACTGATGGAGCTCTGGAGCAGCAAAATCCTTTCTTCTACCACTCAGCGTTGTGATGGATGCAGTGGGGGAGAAGGAGCCACCCAGTTGTAGGGACTGGAGCCTTTCACACGTTCCCAGCACCAGAAAATCCTGGGAGCTGGGAGGCTCTGGTTTTGGGACAGCATCCTGAGAAGCACTGTTGCTCCTGGCTCAGCCTGCTCTAGAGGTGCATATGGTGCCCTGTCCATGGGGCCCTTCAGGCCCTCCAGCTGTGTCCTGGATGTGGTGTTTGGTTCTGACCCCATTACCTATTCCAGTTTGGAGTGCAGCTGCTTAAGTTTGATTATTTTAACCCCCCTCTCTCTGCTTACCAGCAGGCCAGAGATGAGGATTCCTGGGGGATCTCCAACAGCACTGCAGGAGGATCATTGGGCTCCTGTCTATACTCCTGGAGGGGTTGGTCAGCAGGGAAGTGAGGAGGAGAGTGGTGGGGATGGTACCGGCTTGGGTGAAGGATGTGGCCTCTGCCCTGCTGCCTCACAAACCTGAGGAGCTTTGCTGCATGGCTGATGCCCTTGCTGCCATGGGCGTGCAGGGAGATGCACACTGGTAGGTCCTTGCCACCCCACGAGCTCCTGGTGGTGGGCACCATGACACATGCTGACCTGCATCAGCACAGAAGGATGCTTCTGGGGGCAGACCTGGGCATGGCAACTGGTGCTGGGCAGCACAGGTGATGCTGCCATGGCAGGGTGCTGCAGAGGGGTCTGGAAGGTAGGCAGCACTGTACATCCTTCCCAAAGCTTCTCTGCTCTTCCTTCTTGTTTTTCAACTGTTATCCTAAAGCTGTCCTACTCCTACTCCTACTCCTCCTCCCGGCAGCAGGATGAAGAAGCCTCCAACTGGCCTAGGAGCTTATCAGCTCTGGCTGGTTGGGTGTTAGGAGGCTGTTTGCATAAGTACCTGTCCCTTACATGCCGCTGCCTTTCTGATTCACCCTGCTTGTTTATTTCTCCTCCAGCAGCCAGGCTTGAAGCGTGCAGCTCCTCAAGCTATGCCAGGGCAGATGCCACACACCGCCCCCCCCNAAGCTTGCACCTGTTACTCCTTGTCTTATAACTGTGCGCCACCGAAAAAAGCTTGCCCCCCACCCCTCAGATATTTATAGACATTGATCAGATCCCCTCTCTGCCTTCTCTTCTCCAGGCTAAACAGCCCCAGGGCTCTCAGTCTCTCTCCAGAGGGGGGATGCTCAAGTCCTCCAATCATCCTCATGGCTCTCCATTAGAGTCTTTTCAGCAGGTCCCTGTCTCTCTTGAACTGGGGAGCCCAAAACTGGACACAGTATTGCAGGTGTGGTCTCAGTAGAGCAGAGCAGAGAATGAGGAGAATCTCTTCCCATGGGACAAGCTGGGAAATTCAGTGCATAGCTCCCCGAGTCCTATTTTCTGGTGGCTGTCAGGCTAAAATTAAACTGAATCCCCCCCCCTGCACAAAGCTGGCCCTGGCTGGAGAGAATGAAGCTGCCCCTGGACATCAGACCCAGTGTGCATCAAAGAAGGTCTGAGGAGCGGAAGGGCTCTGCTGTGAGGCCAGGCTGGCAGAGTTGGGGGTTTTCAGCCTGGAGAAGAGAAGGCTCCAGGAGACCTGCTGGTGGCCCTTCAGTGTTTAGAGGGACTGATCAGAAAGCTGGGGACAGAGTTTTGATCAGGGCCTCTTGTGACAGGAACAAGGGGGGATTTGAACTGAAAGAGGGAGATTCAGACTGGATACAAGACATTTTTTCCAGTGAGGGTGGTGAGAGCCTGGCCCAGGTTGCCCAGAGAGGTGGGGGATGTCCCATCCCTGGAACCATTGCAGGTCTGGTTGTTTGGAGCTGTGAGCAACCTGCTTTAGTTGCAGCTGTCGCTGCTGAGTGCAGGTAGGCCCTTTAAAGGTCCCTTCCAACCTGAAACACTCTGACTGCAGGGAAGAGCAATGCACCTGGGTCAGGGGCGGATAATCGTCTCCTCCCTGCTGTTAGACCAGCACAAGCTGAGATGCTGAAAGTCCTCTCTGAAGTCAGGTCTCAGCTCCGAAGGCAGCATGAGCTGCTAGACCAACTCTTCTGGACCCGATGTGCAGAAGCAAGCGTGGGTCATGACCGCCGAGTCACCTCCCCAGGTAGGAGCTGAGCAGCCTTGTTCCTGCTCATTAGCTCTGAGAGGTTTTTCCATCCATGATAAGAAGGTCGTTAATGTTAACCTTCCGTTGCCAGCTGCGATTGATTGGGAGATTACCCTCCCCGGGGGGCCTGTGCTGGATGTGCGGTGTGGGGAGAGTGCTGGCCCGCAGGGACTGCTGCTGCAGCGCAGTCTGTCACCCGTGCGGCTCACCAGCAAATGCTCCGATGGCTGGGGGGGGCTGCTCGGTGGCCTGCAGCACCAGCTCTGAGTGGGCTGTGTTCAGGGGGTAAGCTCAGATCAGGAGCTGCTGTGTCTCCTGAGGAAGGGCTGTCCTAGGGCATGCTGGACTCAGTGCTTTAGCAACTCCTCATGCTCTTGTTGCTGTGACGTTGGACAAATATGGGGCTCACAGGAGGACAGTGCCCAAGGAGCCTCCAGTACTGCACTACTGATTTCTTAATTCAGGTGGCTCAAAAACCTGTCCTGCTGTGTTACAGAATCATAAAGCTTGGGAAAAGACCTCTAAGATCAAGTCTGACTGTCAACCCAGCACCACCATGGCACTAAACCATGTCCTGAAGTGCCATGGCCACATGTTCTTTGAAAACCTCCAGGGATGGGGACTCCACTGCCTCCCTGGGCAGCCTGTTCCAGTCCCTGGCCACTCTTGAGGTGAAGAAATGTTTCCTAATATCCAGTGTAACCCTCCCCTGGTGCAACCTGAGGACATTTTTTCTTGTCCTATTGCTTGTTGCTTGGGAGAAGAGATGAATCCCCACTTGGCTCCAGCCTCCTTTCAGGCACCTTTTCTCCAGAATAAGCAACCCTGCTTATACTTCCCCGCCATGGCTGCTGAGCCCGTGAACCAGCTGGCTATCCATCCACTCACCCAGCCAGCCACTCCTAGTACCTAAAAGTTAGGCTGGACACATTTCTGGCATTGCTCATCTCATCCATCACATGAAGTGCCTCTGACAGCATCTCAGCTGAGCCAGGCCAGGCGTGTGTTGCTCCTCTGACTGGGAGAGTGGTTGAAGGCAGCTGGCTGACAAGAATAAGGAATTCAGCTCAGCTGGACACACAGGTCTCACTGCTGACTGTGCTGATGGGACGTTGGGGAGCAGACCGAAGTGTGCTCTGCAGTGGAGAGATGAGTGAGCATGGAAAGGTGAATAACCAGGGCATGGTCACTGCAGAGACCAGTGGGCTGAGTGGTCCAAAGGAAAAAGCACAGGGTAGCAGAGGAAGAAAAGAGAGGGGGGCAGAGCAGAAAATACATGAAACAAGCTGTCCAGAAGCAGCTAAGAGAGTGGCAGAGCCACGAAAGGGTTGACTTATGAAGGCAGGAGAGGGCTGCAGGAATCCCATCTCTTCTTTTAGAAGAATGGTCAAGCCTTCTGCTAAGGCAGATTCAGTGGCTGCTCTTGTGGCATTAAAGGATGGTAAACCCACTGAGGCTGCCAGCATTAACCAGAAAAACAAGTCTAACTTGTGACTAAACTTCAGCTGTCCTCACTTGCTCACCCAGGACTGGCGACTGGAGAGCTGTGGCTGCAGCTCTCTGGAGCTGCCAGGCAGACTTTGCTCCCAACTACACAGCCTAGAGATGATTTGAACGTCCCAGAAATCCAAGGGAATGCAGATTATCTGGGGGACTGGCAGTGCTGGGTTACCAGTTGGACTCAAGGTCTTTCAGCCAAAGTGACTCTGAGGTGGCAGGCAGCTGGCGCAGTGCTGCTGGGAGCCTCCTGGCTGGCAGCAGGAGACTTGCTCTGGCAGACAACAAAAACCAGATCAGTGTCGTCAAAGAGAAGCAGCTCTGGAGGTCCTGGATCCAAAGCCCCAGCTATCAACCCTCTCTCACAGCCCTCTGCATGTTGTGCTGATACATAGTGCTGCACATGCACAGCACTACCCAGAGCCTGACAGATCCACAGGAGCTGCCAGGTGCTCCATCCTCTGCCCATCAGATCAGACGTTGCTGTGTCTAAAGGTGGCTCTTGGGGCCAGCTTCTGGGCAATCTTTCCAGAGGCTGGTACTGCAGCACACTGTGTCAGGTCCTGGTTGTGTTCAGCCCCTCGGAATCGTGAGTCTGGAGAAATGCCATCTCTGGCTACTCACTGCAAAGGCTTTAGCAGCTGGTTTGGCCTTCTGGCTACTCACATAGTCAGAGAATTGGTTGGGTTGGAAAAGCCCTCTTAAAATCATTGAGTCCAACCATCAAACTAAGACCACCATGGCCATCAAACCCTGTTCAAACCTTGAATGCTCCAGGGATGGGGACTCCACCACCTCCCTAGGCAGCCTGGGACAGTGCCTGACCACTCTTACAGGATTTTTTTTTTTTTTTTCATTTTTTCCCCTAATATCTCAACCTAAACTTCCCCTGGCACGAACCTCCCTTACTCTTAGGTCTTCCTGCTCCATCACCACCAGTCCCATGTCCCATGTGCCACCCTCCTTGCTCACTGCATCTAGGCTAAGTTTGCTGCTTGGGAATACTGCTGGAGGCAATGAAGAACCTCTGTCAGCCCCCCTATGATTAAAAGCAATCCTGTAAGCAAACCCTCATCATTTTATTTATGGCTTTTGGATGAGATAACGGTTTTCCACTTTGAAAAGAAAGCTCTGTCCTCCAGCATTTATTTTCTGTAAATGCCTTGGCATTTATATTGCAACAGGAGACTATTCAGTGACATTATCTGATAAATATCATGTTCTACAGCTGCAATTTACAATGCATATATTTTTAACGGTGCTTCTGAGCTAAATTAAATGCTTCTGCAATATGGTACTTACAGAAAACAAATGTCTGCCTGAGCAATTTGGGTTTTCAGGGTACACTGTTTTTAATTTTTTTTTTTTTTTTTTTTTTTTTTTTTTTTTAGAGACGCACTTTTTTTCTTNTTTTTTAAGCCAGATACCCTCTTTATCCTGTCAGGCAGCAAATTATGCACTTGCACTTTCATAAACTCTCCCCTTGGGAACTCAGTCAATGAAGTGGAAATGTCTTTTTCACACCCTCCCACTCCAGAGCAGTGCAGGGCAATAGCCATGCTGGGTCTCAGGCCAGTGTCCAGAGGGAATCCCCACCAGGGCGACTGCAGCCTGATGCAGCTGCTGTGTGCATGGGAGCTGGTCCCTGGCATGGTGCATTCAGCTGTGACTCAGAGCTTTTCTGTCTCTTTGCCTTCTAATGGAGAGAGCAATTGCATGGCCTGTGGTGGGACCTGCAGCTAGGAGAGCACCTGCTGACACCTGGCTCTTAACCTCCCTCCCAAGCTAGGGCAGTTGTGGAAGGAGGAAAACTCTGTTGGCCTGCCCAGGAGAGTAAAAGACAACTGCTTTTACACCTGGGTGTATCCTTCTTTCAAAGGAGGTTGGAGTGAGGTTGGGGTTGGTCTCTTCTCACATGCAACAAGTGACAGGACAAGAAGAAATGGCTTCAAGTTGTGCCAAGGGAGTCTCAAGTCAGATATTAGGAACAATTTCTTCCCAGCAAGGGTTCTCAGGCACTGTCCCAGGCTGCCCAGGGAGGTGGTGGAGTTCCCATCCCTGGAGGTCTTTGAAGGCCACATGGATGTGGTGCTGAGGGACGTGGTTCCATGGCAGTGGCTCAGCAGCAGTGGTGGGACTGTGAGCTCTGGGTGAGTGGTTGGAGTGGACGAGCTCAAAGGTCTCTTCCAACCTCGACAGTCCTGTGCTTCTCTGATTCTCCAGGCTGTGGGGTGGGGATAGGCAGAACCAGGCTTTGCAGTGGCATGTCCTGCCCTTCATGAGCTAGAGAAGAGGTACATGGCTGCATTAGGCAATCACATAGGTCCCTTCCAACTGAACCATT
>VWYK01034751.1:205-10663 GCA_013399775.1 Semnornis frantzii
TAAAAAGTGTTAGCAATTTCAAAAACAACTTATGGAACATACATATGTAGGTAGCACACTTTGGAGGGGTCAGCGTGAGTGAAAACTGAAGAAAGGATAAAGATCTATGAAGAACCTGTCCAGTGGAGCATTTGTGCTGCAGAATACCATCTCATGTACTTAAGTCTGCAGATCAAGCTACCATGTAGCTCTGTTTGCTTTTATTAGAACTGTATTCTAATAGAAGTTTTTCTTAGATTTTGCAGAATAAGCAGAAAAGTACCTGGGATGTGCAAATGTGGTGTTGGTTTGCTTGGGAACACAACGATTCAGAGCACCCTCGAAGGTTTTTTTCATGACAGTAACAGTGTCTTTTAGTGTTTTATAGGCACAAATAAGTAGAAGGAGCAGAGGCAGATGAAGTTAACTTCAGCACTGAGATGAACTAGGCTGCTATCACTGTACATCAAAAACTTTTTTGAAAATGTTTTCAGAAGATACTTTGATGAGTTCAGGGAGGAGTTGGTGGTATCATTAAATAAGTTGATAACTTCTGTAACCAGCTTTTTGGTATTACAGCTCAAGGGAAAGTCAATAAACTTTGATTCCTGGCATCAATGTAATTATTTTGATTATTTTATTTTCTTTTTTTCTTTTCTGGCTTCTGCAGAAGGCTGCAGTAATATAATATCACATGGCTAAAAGCAATTCAGAATGTCAGTGTCCCATAGGATGACGTACAAATGTAGGAAGACTGGGGGTGGAATAAATAATTTCCTCTGATCTTGTTAGGGATGAAATTATTATAGAGAAGCAAATGTAATTTGCTGACTGTTCTTGAAGGAAGAGGAGTATGAAGCTCCTTCGATTACCAAAAACAACCTTTCAAAAGTGTTTTTCTCTTCTTACTGACAGTATTTCCCTTATGCAGTATACAAAGGTGTTCTCATTGCCTCTTCTTTTGGTAGTTGTAATATACTAGTTTAGGTCAGCTGCTACTCTTTTATTTTGGTTGATTTGGGAGAATCAGACATTAATCTTCATCTTCCCCTGACCTAGTGAGAAATTACTTTAAATCTTTCAATAAGAAAACTTACATTGTCTTTCTGATAATATTTAATTATCCTGGTATTACTGTATTCCATTTCATGCTCCCTTGAGAGAATATGGAGCAGATGAGGTGAGTGAATCATAATAATATAAATGCCCTGTTGAATGGTATAGGCCAAAGTACTTGCAAATTGACCTTAAAACACAAAAGCTTGATCAGCTTCCTGTGAGAACACTCTTTTCTCTGAACAAAAGAAAATTAAAAGATGATGTCCTGAATGAAACTTTTCCATAGGTCAATGAAATGCATCTTTATGTGCCAGTTGCTTAGAAAGAAAAGGAAGAGTGAGAGACCTATATACTCACAGTTTCTTTTAACTGTATTCTGGTCTGCAAACCAAAGTCTATAAAACACAGTAGCCTAGGGGTGCCTAAGGTTCTCAGCCTTTTTTGCAGGATTCAGAGTGTAAGAATCCTGAAAATAATAGCTTTTGATGTATTTTGGTACACTCTCTTTTCCTTCCCTTTTATTATTTCTTTGCTGGGATTTACAAACACAGGAAAACAATTTTAAGTCTTTTGATGATTGAAGATCATCAGAGGGCTGGAGATCCTCTCTTATGAAGACAGACTGTAAGTAGGGATTGCTCAGCCTGGAGAAGAGAATCATAGAATCATAAAATCAGTCAGGGCTGGAATGGACCACCAGGATCATCTAGTTCCAACCCTCCTGCCATGGGCAGGGACACCTCACACTGAAGTCCTTACAGCAGTCTTCAGCACTTAAAGAGGGCCTGCATTTTTACTGAGGCTTACATTAAACTGAAATAATGCATGTTTAGACTAGATATAATGAAATTTTTTACTGTGAAGGCGATCGGGCACTGGAACTGGTTGCCCAAAGAAGTTGTGGATGCCTCATCCCTGTGAGTGTCAAAGGTCAGATTGGACTGGGCATTGAACAACCCCATAACAGAAGAGTTGGAAGCAGAAGACCTTTAAGGTCCCTTCCAACCCAAACCATTCTTCGATTCTATGTAATACATAAACTTCATCCTAAGAAGTTTATTTGCAGAACTGTAATTGTATACTAAAACCCCCAGAAGCCCTGAAATGAAGAATGAATTTGTGTGCTGCCTCTAAACAAAGAAGAGCAGGCGATTTGTTTAGTGTACATAAAGAGAGATTCTTGCCAAGTCCAAGCAGAAAGTGCTGGCAGGTATTATTCTTTTCCTACTTACACTGTACATTCTGGTTTTATGCCAGTCTCTCTTGGAGTGTGTAGTCTGTGTCAGGATGGTGCTTTCTTTAAGCAGGTCTTCTAAGGGTGGTGCTAGAGGAGATTCCTTGCGGTACAGCAGAAGTGACTGTTCCATATCCAGCCAAAATTACCTGTCTGATGTAAACAATCTTTGGTAAGCCCTGCTGCTGCTATTCCTCTGCTTGAAAGCTACACTGTGGGAAGCTTTTCCTTTCACCAGTCATTTCTGGCCTTACTTCTGCCAGCACAAACTGTAAATGCCAGAAGTGCAGCAGAGGCTGTACTCCAGAAACATTTTGCCTGAAGTGAATCTCTAGAACATCTTCTTAAGACTGTAGTGATTTTTCCAACTTCCTAGCAAAGGCTGCAACTTAAAGTCATCATCGATGTGGTTATTTAAGGCTGGCCAGCTACATTGTGTTCAAAGTGCCATGTACAGCAGTCAAGCTGATCAAGTGTGATTTAGCAGTTGTGGTCATGTGAATCTGCTTTCAGTCACCTGAGCAACTAACAGTTAGCAGCCCTCAGAGAAGGTTAACTTCAGTCTTAGTCTCAATGCAAGTCCGCCCTGAAGAAGCAAACACTAATAACTATAACTAGGCAAATACAATTCTGTTCTCTGTCTTTCATTATCTTGGATTTAATCTGCGGGGTTTTCTGGTTAAATCCTGAAGTTGGTTAGAGTTGTCAGTTATTATTAGGGAGGAGAAGTGTTACAAATTGTTACGTTTAAGGGTAAATTTTTCAGATATACCCAACTGACTGAAGTGCCTAAATTCCAGTTTTGAGAGAGAATTGACTTTCAGTTAGGTTAATGCTTTTTCACTTCACGAGTTCAATGAACAATGAGAGAGCCTGAACTTACTGCTTAGTGGTTACTACTTTGTGGTCATTCCCCAAGTAAGCATTCATAGAGCACACTAACATGAGATCTTGAGGTACTTGAACGTGTCCAGAGAAGGGCAACGAGGCTGGTGAGAGCCCTCGAGCACAAGCCCTATGAGGAGAGGCTGAGGGAGCTGGGATTGTTTAGCCTGGTGAAGAGGAGGCTCAGGGGAGACCTTATTGCTGTCTACAACTACCTGAAGGGTGGTTGTGGCCAGGAGGAGGTTGCTTTCTTCTCTCAGGCAACCAGCACCAGAACAAGAGGACACAGTCTCAAGCTGCGCCAGGGGAGGTTTAGGCTCGAGGTGAGGAGAAAGCTCTTCACTGAGAGAGTCATTCCCTACTGGAATGGGCTGCCCAGGGAGGTGGTGGAGTCACCGTCCCTGGAGGTGTTCAAGGCAGGTTTGGACATGGCACTTAGTGCCATGGTCTAGTCTTGAGGTCTGTGGTAATGGGTTGGACTTGATGATCTTTGAGGTCTCTTCCAACCTTGGTGATACTGTGATACTGTGATCTTTTGATTGCATTGCTTCACACTTAATACACCCTAAGAGACATACAGAGAAGTAGTAGATTGTATTAAGATTATTCTTATCTTTGTTCATCATTGTAACTTTGCCATGAACACAATCTCAGAGGCTCATCAGTACATAGGAACCAGTTTCACAAAGCAATTATGGGTTTGGATGATGCAGCTAAGCATGTCGTATAAATACCACTATCTGCATTAACAGGCATTGGAGAGTTTGACCTGTGGTAATTAGATTGTGTGATCTTTCAAATCAAGGATAAGGCTTTTAGGTCACTCAAGTGCTTTAGAGAATGGTGCTTTTTGATGTTTATCTCGTACAGCAGATACTTTCTGGCATTTAATAGGGAAAATTTTTTTACTACATGTGTTACTGCACCTGAATAAAGCAATCTAGATATTCTTTCCTAACTGTTCTTGTTTTTTCTTGCTTCCTTTCTAGTAAAAAGTGGTAATCAGAATAGCAGACCTCTGCCTGGTGGGAGCTGTTTTGTACAGCTTTAAGTAGTACTAAGCTTTGAAATGCTGACAGGCCTTGCATAAACCACGATCTGATTTTTCTTGCCTTCTAGCAAGACAAGATCACGAAGCTTTTAATCGGGTTCTTGTGCAGTGTAATTAAACTTTGAAAAAAAATCTATCACATAGTATTAAAATTCCATTTCTATGGGGTTTGTAGTGCCAAGCTGATCCCACGGTTCTCTACTGCAGAAGCTTGCAAGTGTGTTGAACCAATGCGACAGGAAAATGGATCATTGTTTGTGACTGAAGAAAACATGAATGTTAAAACCGTAGGGGCTGAGTGAAGGCAAAAAAATAAACTAATGCAATTTACTAGACTTCTCAACTTCAACTTTTACATAGTTGTTATCCTCCTGAAGTTCTGAAGGTGATGAAACTGTGCTGAGCTTTTTGTTGTGGCTTTTTTTTGGTATCGCTTTAAAATGTTTTGTTTAGGTGGGTTTAGGTTTTTTGTTTTGTTTTTGTTGGTTGGGGTTTTTTTTTTTTCCTTTCCCAAGCATGCATTTACACTTTGAAGTGATTGCTAGGGTATATCCTTTGCTAATGCTCCACTAAAATATATTTCTAATATACTCAAATCACTGAAAAACGTAGGAGCCATGGACACAAGGCTTGTCACATACAGTTTTCTGTTAGTAGCGAATATTGGGATGTTTTCAGAGTAAGGGAGGTTTTCTCCACCTCTACTCTGCCCTGGTAAGACCCCATTTTGAGTACTACATTCAGTTTTTGCCTCCCCAGTTTGAGGGACAGGGATCTGATCGAGAGAGTCCAAGGGAGGGCTATGAAGATGATTAGGGAACAGGAACACTGCCTGATGAGNGTTTCTCTGTGACCTGACCTGGACTGCCTGGTTCTACTGTGGCAGGAGAGTTGGACTGGATGATCTCTTTGTGTCTCATCCAACCCCTAACATCCCGTGATCCTCTCTCGAGTGGTGACAACTGTCAGTTGTGTTCACCTTGTTGAAAACAGGATATTGCAAGCAGAATAAGCCTGGAAGATAGTATGAAAGCAATATTGTCAATAAAAGCAATCATTAATGGTGGTTATAAGCAGATGAGAGTTGCATGTGAAACAGATTGCATGGAGAACTGCTCTCTACTTCTGTAACAGCTGATGTCAGTTGATAGATAATTAATGACTTTAATGACTACTTGCAATCTTCCTTTAAAATTGACACGGGAAGTCTGTGCAGTTCATGGCATCATCACAGAGGATTCCTTTGCATAGCGACTTCTGTTTTATTCCTAGGTGTATATATACAGATCATTAAATTCCTACTCATGGTGCAAATATTTGTGTTAAGTTCAAAATCTTGAATGACCAAGCAAATTTCATAGTTGGAAGTAATCTTCCACAGGCATTTGGCTGTATGACTAATAGAGTTACATATGCGTAAAATTGCTCTTAGTGTAGAAGCCAAAATGCAGAATAATAGCTTGTCAAACTGTCATTTGCAAGTGAGATCATAGATTTCCTAGTCCAAATTAGGTTGTGTTCTTTTTCTTTGTGTAGGGTCACATTCTAATAACCATATTGTGCATTAAACCCTGTGATTATCTGAACACTTGACAGATGGTAGGATGTTAATTTATATGTAAGAGACAGTGATGCCTGTGTAGTAATAGTATTCAACCAAATATGAAATGTCAAAATCCACTTTTTTTTTGTTATGGTTTTACTTGACTGATTTCAGCAAGGTATTTCTAGCAGAGTAATTTTTTTTTTTTTCCCATGGCTAAACATATGCTTCATTTAATAGTGTTAACAGGTTTGTGAGTTTTAAATCTTTTTATATTGAGAGATGTTTACGTGTTGGTCTAGAGTACAAGAAAATTTTAGAGTACAGTGAAAAGGGAAGAAGTTATTAATTTGTTATTCAAAAGTTTTAAGGATGTATATTACTCAATTTTAAGGAAGATAAGAGTAGTTTTTTGATCACTTTGGGAATTAGTGTGACACTGATTGAATGTTTTTTATGAACTGGTGATTGCTCAGAATTAGAAGTTTAGAGAAGTGCTTGAAAAAATTCTGGACATGCTTCGTTTGCAGAAACATCATATTCTAGTATGGGTAACACTTTAAACACTGAAACAGCACAACTCCTGAAATAACTTTCCGAAGCTGAAGTGCAAATAGCCAGAGGAAGTGGCCGACACAATGGTTTGCTTCAACAGTGCTATTTTCAGAAAATCCTTTCTACCTTTACCTCTTGCTGAGAAATTCTTTGTTCCCTTCAGATTACTGAACTTCTTCCACTTATGTGCAAGTGCACAGGATTGGCTTATTTGTTAAAGAGTTGAAGGCTCAAAAGACAACAAATTTTAAAACCTTTGAGTTTAAAAACATTTTAGGAGACCAAGTCCCCCAAATACTTGGCTTTTTAACAAAGTTAGTAGTTTTTTTTTTTTTAATTAATACTGGGGAAACAAAAAATAGGTTGGCAATTATTTAATTTACTCGAAACACAATCCAACAGGAGGGAGCTGAAGTTGAAACTCCCAGCAGTCCTAATGTAATTTTGCAGTTTGGTTGTCTTTGGCTGACAGATTATTATTATGCATTTATAATTGATCACTGCTATACTCAAGTATTCAGTAAGTCTTGACTTAGAGAAATAAGTTATTTAATAATGTTCCTTAATCACTAACAAAATTAGTTTTCTGTAAACTGTGTTTCAGTAGACCAAGAAAGGAGTCATCAAGCCCTAAAGAATGGTAATTACTTTGCTTGTATTTCTAAGAGTCACAGTATTATGTTGTCATTTTCAGAGTGTGTGTGTGAAGTCTTAAAGTCTGTGAATTGGCACTTGAACAGAAGCTGCAAAGATAATTTTTATTGAGTATATGAGTAACAGGAACTTTTTTGTTAGCTTCCAAGCTTGGGGGAAGAAGTTTGTTATCAGTATAGTTAATATGCATTATGTAATCACTTACTGTAAAAACATTAGCTCTGAATAAGGTTCTTTAGGAAGAAGAACATGAAAGAGTTTAATAAACAAAACCTGTTGCACTTCTGTTACAAGATTGGTGCTTTTGCCTAAATATTCTAACCTCTTGCACGTCCTGAGGATATGCTCAGTCATGAACACTTGTGACATTTGGAAAGGACTGCAGAAAAGTGTTGTATATGATGGTCTGTATGTTATGTTCTAATGATATTTCATGTAACCTTTTGAAATACATAGCAAAGCATTGGGTTTTTTTTCTATTTTGACAATGTTCCAGGTGTGAACTGCCAAGGAGAGACTTCAAGTCAGAGCCTTGCTGCAGCCATCAGTTTTTCTGGAGTTTTGCCTGCCATTTCCTATAACAGTCCTATTATTCTGTATTTAAAATAGAAAATATAATTGCTAAGATGGGCTTTCACAGTACTGACCAAAAACCTACTGGGCCTGCCTGTCAAACTGAGCTGCTGCTTAGTATTTCTTTGTAGAAAATGTATTCCTTAACTTCGGAGCAAAGTAGTGGCTGCTGCTTCTCCGATAATTCATTAATTGAGTTTATATTGGAGCCTGCAAAATTGGGCTTGAAGTTGTTGGCCCATGATCAAACAATCGTTTGTATATCTGCTGTCTTTGGATAAAAATCTTCAGTTAGACCTCAGTGACTTCTTACCAAAATAGCTAATGGTTTTGTGGCCTCCATTACTTACTCTTGGGTTTTCTGTTATGCACAAGGGATTGAAGCATAAGCAGAAAAATGGTTGCTAGAAGACATCACAAAAATGCATGAAATTGTTCCATCAATTAGGATAGTTGCATTCTATAGCTCATTTAAAATATGATAAAGAGAGCTTTCTCAAAAGCATTAAGAAAAAAGAAGGCCCACTGTAGGATGAAGGATAACTGAGAAATGCATTAGCTGGAGCCTTAAAGACTTTGTGATAACAATGTTCTTTTTAGGACTGGAAATATAAATGTTCTGCTTGTCCTTAGAATTATTGCTTCTGGTGTGGGAGTTTTTGGTACCTATTTTCTGCAAGACTGAATACATTCAGGAGCTTTAACTAAAGCATGCCAGAGTAGTCATAACATGGAATGGTAATATTGTTGATTTTAATTTGATTAACTGATTTCTCTATATACAAGCAACAAGTATTGCCATGAGTGATAGTGTGGTTTGATGCTGAAATTTTGCTAGATGGAACTGTTATCAGAAGATTCAAACTTTTAAGAGAGGGCAAGAGATAAGTTCCCATGGAGTCTCCTTCTGAAAAGAAAAACTTGAATGATCTTTTTTTTTATTTTTTCATTTAAATAATGAATCATTCTAGATGCACTCTTTATGCAAAACCATCTTCCATTAAATTAACTTCAGTAAGGATGTCAGATGAAGTCCCAAAAATGCACTGAATGACCCACATGCAATATTTATACTAGCAGGTGTTTAAAGGATGAAAAAAATATTAAACATAGCTAGTGGCCTATAGGGTTTTCCTTCCAGACCCTAAATGTGTCAGTGATTGCAAATGCTCAATGAAACACTAACGTTGTTAAAATATAACCTGTTATGCAGCAGCCGATTGTAGTTAGGTAAGGGAGTTAAAAATCTTTGTTCTTACTGGAAATACAAAAAGAAGCCAAACTGAAGATAAGTGCAGGCATTAATGACTTCAGAAACATAAGAGCATGTTTTAACTGGAGAGCAAGCGATCTAAAAGGAATAAAGTACATGTGTTTGAGGGAGGTGGATATGGACCTACTACTCAATTTCAGCTTTTGCACAGTTTTTGTGACGTAAACAGATTTCCTTTTGAGATAGCTGAGTGCTCAAAGTCCAAGTGTGCTTCCAAGAATTTGCCAACTGTTGTAGCTGAAAGAATGAATGTTGAACCTCGTAATGCTTGCTGCATCTTCTCAAAATTCCCATTCTTCCTGAATACCTTTAACTGCATTCGGGTTTCACTTCTAACCTCATAGTTCTTGGCATGAATTACTCCCTGTTGGACTCTCTTCTTGAAGGCAGGTAACAATTATTGGCCTACACAGTATATAAAAATAAGGTACAGTGAAGAGTTTTAATATTTGCACTGGCGCTACACTGGAAATTAGCTTTACGACTTTGCAGTCAGAGCTAGCTTCTGAATTGAGAAGAATGCTGGTGCACTGGCAGACTCTGAGGAGCCCTTCAGAGTTAATTGCACTGTACATAGTTGCAGCTGACTAGGATCTGATGAGTTCTGTAAATGCAGACTAATAAATTCTGTGCATGCTTGAAGGAAAAGACATGTAATATTGTAGCGGTTTTCTGTTGTTTGGCTTGTGATTTTTATGTGGTGTAGATTATATTTTGATTGTACTTCAGGTCTCTCAAATACTACTTACAAACTGACATTTTACTTGACAGTGAGATGTGTTTTCAAATACCAATGATGTTCCAAAGTCCTGTTTGAAATATTAAGCTTGTTTGTTTTTCTGTAGTATACCCACCTAAGGAGCCCAGAGTATTTCATAGGCATTAATGAATTAAGCGTCACTGCAAGGTAGGTATTGTTCCGATTTCACAGATTCTGGGAAAGTTAATTGACTTGCCCAGAGTCACTGAGTGATCTGTGATGAATTTGATTTCTATTTAAAAATGCCTGGATTTGCAGTCTCATGCTTTAACCATTAGACTGTGTTTCCAAAATAATTTTTGTGGCTGGAAGTTTACCTTCTTGGTCAGTTGTAGTCGTCTTTGTCCATGTGCACAATGGAGACAAAGTGCTGGGACCAGTGCTGTTTACCATCTTTGTCAGTGATGTAGACAGAGGAATCAGTGCACCCTCAGCAAGTTTGCAGATGGCACCAAGCTGTGTGGCCCAGTCGACTTGCTAGAGGGCAGAGATCCATCCAGAGGGACCCGGACAGGCTGCAGAGGTGTGCCCAGACCAACCTCATGACATTCAACAAGGCCAAGTGTAAGGTACTGCACCTGGGTTGGCACAATCTCAAGTACAACTCCAGGCTGGGTGGGGAATGGCTGAGAGCAGCCCTCAGGAAAAAGACCTGAGGGTCTGGGGTGATGAAAAGCTCAAGATGAGGCTGCAGTGTGAGTGCAGCCCAGACAGCAGTTGAGTCCTGGACTACATCAAGAGCAGTGTGGGCAGCAGGGCAAGGGAGGGGATTCTGCCCCTTTGGTCTGCTCTTATCAGGCCCCATCTGGAGTCCTGTGTGCAGTTCTGGAGCCCTCAGCACAGGAAGGACATGGAACTATTGGAGCGAGTCCAGAGGAGGGCCACAAAGATG
>VWYK01034759.1:0-19619 GCA_013399775.1 Semnornis frantzii
ACCCAAACCATTCTATAATTCCTAGCTCATTTTCTCTACCTTCAATTAAAATAAAACACCTTTCTTTCTAAAGGAAGAGGGGAAAAACTGCTCTGCACCCTTCTTCCCCTTCCTTTTTTTTTTTTTTTTAAACCCCAAGGAATATAAAAGCCTTAACTAAACAAACAAACAAGCAAAAACCCCAACACAGGTCTAGATTTCCTGGCATTATGTGCTGTCCTTAGAGTGAGTAACTGCTCCAAGCAGACCATGCTGGTAGGCATTAAAGTATCCTGTTTGCAGGACTCCACAAGGGTTTGGATTGCCTCTTAAGGCAAGATGAGGCCTAAAGATCCCAGGAGGCCAGATGACCTATGGAATGTGACTCACTTATCACCATGAGCAAGAGCTAATTAACAGCCATAAGTTATCCTTCCAGCTTGGGCAAGAGAACTTTAAAACAAACAAACAAAAAACAAAAAAACACCAGCATTGCCTGTTCCCCACCTACCTGATTTTGCAATGGCTTTGGTAAGATCCAGCTCCACACTCACTGTATCTCCGCTGCTCACAAACTGCAAACTGTACTGAGAAAACTCTCGACCTTGCTACTTCTCATTGTTCACACTTCCACTTGTTACTGTCATTCACTTCTACCTCAGATCCCAGGAATCAAGATTAGTGAAAAATTTGCATGGAAAGAAGGAGCGATTGACATCTCAGCTCAACAAAGGCGGCAATCGTCCACTGCCCCAGTCAGGCACTGAGCGGCTTGATCCCTGTCCCCACTGCACAGGCTGCTGTGCTGAGCTCTGGATTATGTGGGGCTTTCAGTAAGCAGTGGAGAGTTTTCTGTCAAAATTTTGACATTACCCAGAACAGCCTACAAATTTTAAGAGCTTAGAAGTCTGCACGGGACACAAAATATTATTTAGTTCCCAAGAGCGTTTAGGATCCTACGTTCCCAGATGACAGACATCAAAACAAATACCTCTTATCTCACATGCTTACTGTCTTCATATAAAGAACACAAATTAAGCAAAAAATGTGAAACTAGGATGCAGTTAATGTGATAAGCAGGAATTGAAACAAACTTACTATGCTCTCACTCATTTCCTGCCACTGTTATTTGTCCTGACCATCTACAAAATAAGAAAACATACTCCTCACTGGTGAGACCCCACCTGGAGTACTGCATCTAGTTCTGGAGCCATTATTACAAGAGGGATATGCATGTGCTGGAACATGTCCAGAGAAGGGCCACGAGGATGATCAGAGGGCTGGAGCACCTCTCCCATGAGGAGAGACTGAGAGAGTTGAGGCTGTTCAGTTTGGAGAGGAGAAGGCTCTGAGGTGACCTTATGGTGGCCTTTCAGTAACTTAAGGGGGGGCTACAAGAAAGCTGGGGAGTAACTCTTTAGGATGTCAGTAGTGACAGGACTGGGAGGAATGGAACAACGCTAGAAATGGGTAGATTCAGACTGGAAGTTAGGAAGAAGTTCTTCACTATGAGGGTGGTGAGAGCCTGAAACAGGTTGCCCATGGAGGTGGTGGAAGCCTCATCCCTGGAGGTGTTTAAGGCCAGGCTGGATGAGGGTCTGGACAGCCTGATCTAGCGTGAGGTGTCCCTGCCTGTGGCAGGGGGATTGGAACTAGATGATCCTTATGATCCCTTCCAACCCTGACCGATTCTATGATTTCTAAAAGCTAATCTTCAGGAAGATGTAACTACAACAAAAAATGCCATGCCAATTCTGCTTTTGAATCTTAAATATGTTTATAAATCTATTCCAAAATCAACTAGACAGGTATCATTGCAGGCTGCAAATCCCAGCCACAGGGATGCTATTGACCACAGCTGAACAGAGAGTCTCCCTGAGCTGGGCAATACCTTGGCAGAAGAGCAGAAAGAAAATGGAAAGCAGACATTTTTTACTTATAACAGGTCCCTTGATAAACTGCAGCACTAGATCCTATTTCAGTCCCTCAAAGATTTTCAATTACATCAATTCCCACTGATGTTCTTATATGAGATCAGAAGATCTGCAATATCTCTTGCATAACTCCATTTACCAAAAGCACCTGTCCCTGGATAATTTTATCACACTTGCAGTCTGAACTTGCTCAGCAAAAAGCAGTGGTAAACCCAGAAGGATTAACATTGCACCTAACAGTTAGCAGGATATAAAATTAGTGGTGTGTCAGACTTTTCATATGAAGACTAAGGAAAAACTTCTCCAGACTTTTCCTGGAGCATGAAATTCAACACAGAAGTTGAATACCTTTGCCAAGGTACTGAATGTGGTAAGCCTGACTTTCCTTAGGTCAGCTGAAAAGTGACTGCTTCCACGCTCAAAGGAAATGGTCTTTGTGGGAAACAGAGCATTTGTATATCCTTCAGTAGAAATCAATAAGTCTTTAATTTCCTTGACACAAAATTAGATACTTACTGGCTTAAAACTGCAGTGCAGAGTAACTAAACCTACCATCTTGCACCCCATGCTTCTATTTATGCAAACAGCTGCCTCCACCTCCTGAGCTTTTGTATATTTAGCACACAATCATAAGTGTGATTGCATTTAAATGATACATTCAAATGATACTTTTAAGTGATAAATGATGATTGGAGGAACATCCTTAGTACTGTTTCCTGAGTTCTCTAATTCTTTGTCTTTGGCTTGAGAGAATACGTTCACTGATACCTCTCAATCTAAAAAGAATTTAAAGTTATTGAAACAAATCATTTTAAGGCATGGAAAATGTTAACTCATGGTTTTCCCCCAGCTGAAGTCAGAGTAAGGTGTATACTGAAGCCCAACAGGCAAAGACAGGGTAAAGCCTTGCCCAATTAAATCATAGAATGGTTTAAGTTGGAAGGGACCTCAAAGCTCATCCAGTTCTACCCCCTCACCATAGGCAGGGACCCCTCCCACTAGAACGAGTTGCTCAAGGCCTCATCCAACCTGGCCTTGAACACCTCCAGGGTGGAAGCAGCCACAACCTCCCTGGGCAACCTGTGCCAATGTCTCGCCACCCTCACTGGAAAGCGCTAAATCTCCCCTCTGCCAGTTTAAACCCATTCCTCGTTGTCCTGTCATGACAAGACCTTGCAAATAGTCTCTCCCCAGCCCTCCTGTAGGCTCCCTTCAGATGCTGGAAGGCCACTACAAGGTCTTCTCAAAGCCTTTTCTTCTCCATGCTGCAGTTTTTATTCTTGCTCTGGGACAACAAAGCACAGGTGACAAATCTCCACGAAGCCCTACGCATTGTAGGCCACCAAGCCGCGACATCTTGCTGTCACTGCCTCTCACCAGCATTTAGCAGGCTTCGCTGATTCAAAATATAGATTCCCATAACCTTGGCTCACTGGCCAGACCCTCCAGCAAAGCTTCCAAAACAAGACAGTGCCTCTGATACTTTGGGGGATGCACAAAGAAAGTATTAGTTGCTTTATTTGTGACACTTGAAACAGGACACAAAATTTTTTGGGGGGAAGGGGACAGAGTTGATCGATCACAGTTAGGCTATGTCCTTTACTAAAAGCTGTGTTAGTAAGGTTGAATAAAAACATTTTTGCTGTTTAACTCGATTTACTTATAACACCATAGCTGTAAGGATAGAATTTGTGCTCACATAATAGCTAATCAACATCAAATTTTCTTTGTAAAAAACAGATTTAAAGGATTAACTACACCAGCGAATATCCTATAAAATCATTAACCATGTATATACAAACACAGGCAACTCAAAATGTAAAATATCTATTCTGACTTGGGACATGGGCTTTGGCAAACTGAAGAGTAAGTGCTTGGAATTCAGAGGGAGAAAACTAAGTATTTCAGGCTACTATAAAATATCTTAGGCACAGAAAAGCACTAGTCAGTTTTGAAGGTGTATGCCATCAAAGTCAACATATCTGTATCTAGAGAGATAGATAGTATTGTTACAATGAAAAAATTAGTAAGACTATCTAAAGTTACAGAGTGCCTCCTTTTTTTTTTTTTTTTTTCTCTCAGCAACAGATGTGGCAATTTTTTTCCTGTGTCTGTGCCTCTTAGAGCTCAATCTGCAATAGCAGATGAGCAGAGATGGAATCCGTGGCTAGCAGCCACACCACAGTGCAAAGAAGGTAGAAAGGTAGAAAGGTCTGTATATGTAGAGGATACTTTCATCCATTAAACCACACCCCAACAGGTTATTAGGGAGCTCTATAGCTAAAGATGCACTCTCCGCTTCACAATCTACCAGCCAGGGAATGAGAACCATGGTTACCAGGCAGACACCACACTATGCACAAGCCCAAGAAGAAGAAATTAAAGTTCTTAGATATCTGTCTTGCACATATAGCTAACGGTTTTCTCAACATCAGAGGATTTTATACTGTTCTTTAAGATGTTTAGGTGTTGATGTAACACAACTATTTCACAAGACTGTTGAGTTTGCGGTACCCAGATATCAGACCTAAAGAAGTGCCAGGATTAAGGCAGCATCTGTGAAATATGGTCAGCACTATTTTGCTTATGCAATATGTTATGGGTTTTAATTCCAGATCACACAGAATTTTTATTCTTAATATGTGCTTAGGACAGACAATTCTCTGGTAAGCATTGGCTCCACACAGCCTCTCCCAAGCCTCAGTGCAGAGGGGAAGAAAAAACTTTGAGGGACTCTGTTTTCAGTGCTGCTAAGGAATTGACTTTAGGGGGCTTATCTCACTCTCCAAGCAACCAGCTTACAACACTCAGTAATCAAAGTTACGGCATTCGTGGCTGTGGTCAATGCCAGTTCAAGCCTTATTCTGATTATATGAAATATTATAGCGTGCTGAAGACATGCAAGAAAATCATGCCCTTGACATTTCACATTAAGCACCTGAAACTAATAAGCATTTCTCTACTTTGTGCCAAAACTCAGCTCCTTATCCACAAAGTAACAAGAACAGTCAATGTCAACAAGGGAAACAATTATCATCTCAACTCAGTTTCTCTGGAGAATAATTGTTGATCATTTGGATATTAGCATAAATTGTGGTGACTGCCATAAAAATACATAGATTAAGAAATGTTTGTTTAGTTTTTCATTTGGAGCATGGTTTGAATCACATAGACAATGAGAACAAAATACCTCCTAAGGAACATAAAAAGAGACAAAGATAACTCACAGAAAAGCACAATGAAAAGTCTCCAGGATAATGCATAAATGCAGTCAATCAAAACTCTGGCATTTATTAGTTTTTAAAGGTTCCTCTTCCCCTCCACACTTTTTGCATAACAAAACATCTTTACATTGCACACCGATAGTACCCAAGAATGCAATGAAATACTCAAAGCCATACCCGAGGTATAAAATCTATTTGCAGGCTTACAGATGCTTCTAAAAACGCAGTTCAAAAGATGTAAGTGCTAACAAATGTGGCCCCAGAACATCTTTCCCCTGGAGTCTATAAAGCAAAAAGGACATAAGGTTGACAACAGTGAAGGAGAAACACCGCATCAGTTGTAAGTTATTTAGCCTGGAGTGTATTGTTATCAGAGCACATCAAAATCTAACCAGACACCACCGTGTGCCTTGGAAAGCAAACAACTGGGAATTTTCAGACAAGTAGCAAAGCTGGCAAAGCTATTCAGCAAATAGTGACTCCATGTTCTGTAACAACGTGATAATTTTGCCTTTGTTAAAATTTCTTTGAGGACTTTTATCTGGTTTAGAACCTAGAAGACTGTAAGTTTTCTTCTTCGATTTATTTACTTGAATGTGGTTTATTATTATCTATTAGTATCAGAACTTCCTTTGCCTATGTACTGTCCCTGTGGGGAAAAATGTCTGGTATGGGTTTCAAGAGTCCTGGGTTGAACTAAGTCACCTAAATCTTCAACAATGAAGAAGTTTCTGTGCAGTAATTGTCATGTTATCGCATGATAGCTAAAAACACACAGCAACTCCCAGATGCACAGAATTTCTTTCATCACAACCTGATCTTGAAGCGAAACATAAAACCAACCAACCGAACAAACAAAAACCAGCAAATTTGTGCCAATTTCTCTTATGTAATCATGGAATAGCCTGGTTGGAAATGATCCTAAGATCATCAAATCCAACCTAATATGTCCC
Source organism: Semnornis frantzii (assembly GCA_013399775.1). Classification (NCBI taxonomy): domain Eukaryota; kingdom Metazoa; phylum Chordata; class Aves; order Piciformes; family Ramphastidae; genus Semnornis; species Semnornis frantzii. The sequence continues at coordinate 6,091 of VWYK01034759.1, forward strand.
TGTACGCAATTGTTGAACCATATTGCTAGGCACCTCATCCAGACATCTTTTAAACACCTCTGGGGATGGTGACTACCACCTCCCTGGGCAGCTTTCTTCACTCTTTTTTTCAAAGAATTTTTTCCCAATAGCTAATCTAAACTTCCCCTGCAACTTAAATCCATTGTCCTATCACTTATTGCCTGGGACAAGCAGCTGGCCCCCAGCTCACTACAACCTCCTTTCAGGTAGTTGTAGAGAGCAATGAAGTCTCTCCTCAGCCTCCTCTTCTCCAAGACACTCAGTCACTCCTCGTAGGACTTAGGTTCACAACCCCTCACCAGCCTTGTTGTCCTTCTCTGGACATGCGCCAGGACCTCAATATCCTTCTTGTAGTGTGAGGCCCAAAACTGAGCATGATATTTGAAGAGTGTCCTCACCAGTGCTAAGTACAGTGTCACAATCACTTCCCTACTCCTGGCTGGCCACACAGGCCAGGATGTTGCTGGCCATCTTAGCCACATAAGCACAGTGCTGGCTCATGTTCAGACAGCTGTTGACCAGCTCCCCCAAGTTCCTCTCTGCCAAGCAACTCTTTCCAGCCACTCTTCCCCAAGCCTGTAGCATTGCATGAGGATTCTGTGACTGAAGCGCGGGACCCAGCACTTGACTTTGTTGAACATCTTACAGTTGGCTTCAATCTATCAATCAGCCTGTCCAGAGCCTTCCTCACCTCCAGCAAATCAACACTCCTGCCTAGCTTCTCAATCTTCTCCCCCTTGGGACTGAAATGATGCACATATCCTACATCTACCTCCCTTTCTGTCACTGTTTCCCTTTCCAAGATAACTCATGGGCAGAGGTGATACTATTCAGCAGCTAAGGTCACATGAGGAGCACTGTAACAGGCACGGGCCTACCCATTCTCACTGCATCATATATTAAATTTCAGTCTGAGCATTTTACCTTAAATTCAGGAAATGAGATGATCATACTGAAATCTGACACTGCACTTCAGCTCCCATCTGGAATTCTGCATTGTAATGTCACCTTTAGCACTGTCGCTGCATTGTTTCACAAACTATTAATAGAAAATTGCTGTTGCAAAGAATGTTAATCTGAGCAACAAGCACTGGTGGGGAACCGTTACTCGCTGGTCTGAGTTCATTTTTTCACAGCTCAGAACTTCAGGGAGAAAATAAACACCAGTACCTGAGTAGGAAACTTGGACAGAGGGAGAGCTTTGAGGGGCAGGTAAAGCACAGAAAGAGCAGAAAGAAAAATGCTAGAAGGGGAATGGAGCAAAGCCTGGAAGAGAGTCAAAGGACAGGAGGCCCAGCAAGTGGCAGAAGCATAGATTGGAGAATCAGAAGGAATAAGATCTGAGGCAGAAACTGAAAAAGAGGCAGAATCAAAACTGTAGAGAGTTACCTGAATGCTGATCTGCATGAACTTTAAAGGAAAGCAAGTGGATAACTAAGGTCTAAATCTTTGTCTCAAATAAATTAAAGTTATGGTATGCTAACTTGCAAGTCTCTGTACTAATAAAAAAAAAAAGCTACAGTCAGCTTGCTTTCTAGGTGAAAAGGAAAACAAAGTCATATTGTTCTTAAAAGTGTTTCGTTTGTTTGTGAAGTTGTTTCTGGTAAGAATAGAGTAATAATTGGTTGCAGTAACACCATGGGACACTGAGTACCAATGTAGGCTACACAAAAGTTGTTTACATAGGCAGAATTTTACCATAATATATTAACAAGACTGGTTGGGAGTCTGTTATTATCAGAAATGTAAGCAAACTTCATGAAGTATGCTGAGAGCAGGTTACCCAATCATTTGCCAAGGAATTTCTGAAATCCACATTACACGAATTCTAAATTTAGAAGGCAAACAAAGAAATCATATTGCTCAAAAGCAGTTTCTATGTGACCAGTTAGAAAGGGCTCCTTACAATTAAGATGTCCTGGTGATCAACACAAAGATGCAGAGAGAGGAAAGCAGGACAGTTATTGTCAACACTCACACTATACAAGTAAAATTATGTCTGTCGGTAAAACTTGACCACCCTAAATTTAATTTAAATGCCGTCAGGACTTTTCCCCCATCTATTTCTGGAAGTGTTTGTTATCTAAATGACATATGTTAAGAAATCAAACACTGCAGGTATTTCTATTGGAACAAAGGACTGTAAGACATTAGCGGAGGTATCGTTTTCCTCCTGACAGCAGAGCAGCCTTCATCTTAATTTTCCCCTGCTCGTCTGAAATAAAGGATTTTTATGGCACTAACCTCAAAAACATTATGCATAAACTAAAGCAATGTCACCTGCATGAAACTGTAGAGAACTTGAAACGGGTCTGACCAGTGTTGCTTGACTAATTCCTCTATGTTATGGCTCTTTGCGCTCAGATTCCACAACTATACATGCTAACAAGGCTGACATTTTATTTGGCTCCTAGATTCCAGCAGTTTTGTCCTGATAAATCTGCTTATCATTGGCTCTTGCTCTCTATTTTTCTACACAAGGTTCACAATATATTGTGACTGCAGCCCAGGCTCTTCATTTTAAAAAAGAAAACAACAGTATTTGCTATTGCCCAGGCACTGGAATCAGAGTAGGGCTTCACCCAGACTGAATAGAGTATAGGGTCACAACTAGCATGGTTAAAATACCCAATAACAATCAGTAAGAGGATAATCAGTATGAACGACAAACAACCTAACACAGATACCATCTCTGTAAAGAGCAATCAACAACACAAAACCAAAACTAAGAAAAACGTGAAGGCAAATGAGCATGTGAAAGGGGAAAAAATATAGTGTGTTGAGGGAAAACAGTGAGAGCGACAGCAACATAAAAAAATATCTGAAATAACCCTGGGGGATAGATGAACAACATGGAAAGAGGTTGGTGCCTGTCAGGATACATGGAGACATAGAATCATAGGATTGTCAGGACTGGAATGGACCTCAAGGATCATCTAGTTCTGACCCCCCAGCCATGGGCAAAGACACCTCACAGCAGATCAGGTTGCTCAGAGCCCCATCCAGCCTGGCCCTAAAGACCTTCATTGTCCACACACAAGTGGACTTTGCAAAGATGGAATTTCATATGAAATGGTTGTCCAAGAAAAAGTCTCCAGGAGTCTAATACAGTATGTGGAAAGTATTGTGCTTAATTTTAACGAAAAACAGCTTTGTCAAAGAAAATTATCTGAAATGGGAACATATCTCCTGGTGACCCAAACCAGATAATCACCAGGCTAGCTTTTCCCTACAGCAAACTGGCTCAGAGGAGATTCAGTCTTGCTCTTCTCAAGTGATTTTGCTGATTAACTTCCTTCTCCAAAACTGAAGAGAGGCGCAGTCATTTTTCTATATTTGAAGGCTCTAAGCACCATATAAAATAAGGAATTAATGTCAGTACTGCAGGGGACTACAAACAAGAGCAAGCAGATGAAATTTAAAAAACTGTCCTGAAACATTTATCTATTTCAATCATCCAGCAGTAGTGATAGAAACTCTACAGATAGGAAGAGTGGGCTTCCATATAATCTATCTGCATATCAAACAGCAATAGGCACTTAAAGGAGATTTGGAACATTTATCTTAGGCGTGCTTCCAACCATGCTCCAGAAGTGCTATCTTCTGCTATTCTTCCTCTGCAGAGACATGAGAAGCTCACTTCCTGGAATGGTCAATACCTTCACAATCCTGGGATCTTAGAGCACACTTACAGCCAGTGCAATGCATCTCTAATCCTGGCTGGTGTTATCTAAATAACGAATGTTTGAAAAAAGCTGGGTTTTATGGTGTCAGACTGCTGCACAAATGTGCCAGTGGCTCTTATCACACATGGATTACCTGATAGCTCAGACCTGACATGGAACAACATCACAAAGAGCTAGCATCCATACTGAAGGGATTCCTGGGAGCACATACAGAATAATTCAGTTGGTTTATCTTTAAAATAAAAAAAAAAAAAGTCAACATTTATCTGTCAGCAGCAAAGGCTTTTGCGGGACCAAGTTGTGCAAAATTCTTGGACAGCAAGCCTGTCTTCGAACAGATTGTAAATGACAAGCCTAGAAATCTCTGAACTCATACTCAAACTTCATCATCTGACAGGAACTAGTCTTAGGGCTGGATGCAGAGGCACTTTTGGAGGTGTGCTTACTGCAGGTCCTTCTGTGGTGGTAAGGGGAAACTACTTGGAGGGATGGGCCTCGCAGTATTTCAAGTGTCTACATATAGCTCTTAGAAACATGAGGCTTTCTTGAAAATATTCTCTCAGACTTGTGGTCTCCTAGAGTAAAATTCACCCACATGCAGAAAGCTGTGCATCACTAGCTTCCTTACTTGAGGATTTAATTGCAGCTTCAGTGATGTTCATGCTGTGTAGAGATGGTGTTCACAGAGACTGAACATTTGTATTACTTGCTCCAGTGTCAGAATCTCTTCTTTCCACTTTGATGCTGAGGAGCTAGCATTTAGCTTTTCAGCATAAAATGAAACAATAAAGTGGTTAAAACAGAGCCATGGCAAGTTCTCAATCTAGTTATCTCAGATTATTAGAACGGAACCACTTGAAGCTGGTTGAGTCAGTTTAGGATGGAATTTTGCCCTTTCCACATCTTCCACCAAAAAAAACCCAAACAAAACAAACAAACAAAACCCAAGCTATTAATATTTCCACTGTTACTTGAAAGTAAGCATTGTACTTTTTTTTTTTTTTTTAATTGTGTTTCTAAGAGGGCAGCATATGCACAGTAGACACGTGGAACACATTTAACAATATTTGAAAGCTATTCCTTCCCATAGATACAAAGAAGGCATGTAGCACATGAACACCCTGCCCAATACTTCCTAAAAGCACCAAACTGCTAGTATGTTATGTAGTAAAACACTCATGCATAAGGCAGTAGATTTAGGTTGGATGTTAGTAACAGGTCCTTTAGCATGAGGGTAGTGGAACTGTGGAACGGGTTGCCCAGGGAGGTGGTTGGGGCACCATCCATGGAGACATTCAAGGTGAGGCTTAACAGGGGTCTGGATGACCTGATAGAGCTGAGGATGCTCCTGTTGACTGCAGAGGGGGTTGGACTGGATAACCTTTGAAGGTGCCTTCTAATCCAGACCATTCTATGATTCTATGACTTTCAGACATCCATGAAATGCAAAAGTAGCAACTGAAATGAAGATAGCTCACCTGTTAAGGTCTCCAGACGTATAGAGACAGGTCTCTAATATTCGCAGTTTTAGAGCTATAAAAACTTGAAATCATCCTGGACAAAGCCTGCAGACTAAATGAGAGAGTATGTCCTGGAAAACCATAAATGAGTAATAGAGAAAGCCTAGAAATTCCAGTCAACTTGTGATCGTCCATGTGTGTTCTGCTTGAGTCAATATGAAATAAAGAACAGCCAGGTAAGCCCACAATTACTATAACATGTAATATATACATAGAATATGTATACAACAGCTTGTAATTACATGTGCCTTGTAAAAATACAATGTTTCATTACCTTTGAAAACGACTGTAAACAGTTTTCAGAAATAGCTTTGAAATAAATGACTGGCCAGGGCACCACCTGGCTTGTACTCACTGCTTCATCTCTGCATCATGCATACACCAGTCTTACTTTGCAGTCTAGGGCAGAGAGGGAAGTTGGGGCTAATCCACTGCCTAGATTAGACATGTCGTAATAGCTCCATGCACAGGTTTTGTTGCAAAGGATCTGAGCAGATAGAAAGCATAGAACTACTGAAGCAGTATGAAGAAATGACTGAGCTTTCTGTAAAAATGGACCTGTTTATATTCACAGTATCAATGTATCTGGTTGAATATTTGTGGGTTATAAAGCACCAAAGCACCTGCTACTATGGAAAAGTCAAGGGAAGAATGCATATTAAACATACATAGGAAAAAAATAATGCAGTGACTTCATCAGACCATTGGTGATTTTGGCTGGCTAAAGAACAGAGCTTTTTTTTTTTCCCCCCTGCGGTTGTTTTCTATGCAGTCTTCAGCCACCCTGCAAAGGAATTAACATGACACCGTGCTGTGAAACAAGGAAGTACTATGCATGCTTTCCCCTACCAGAGCATTCAGAGGATGCCCAAGAAACGAAAAGCACATCTACTTCCTTGAATTCTGTGTTATTTGGGGGGATTGCACTCTTCTCTCTACCTCTTAAGGCTTTTACAGAGGATTACATCTTTATTTTTTAAGCCCACGCCCCTGCGACTGGATGTGCTGACAAGGTTTTTAGGTGCATGGACTCCTCAGTACATAGACATCAGGTTCCAAATGTAAACATCCTATTGCAAGCTCATGTGGTTTAAACTGGAGAAAAGACTTCAGGATTGTTTGGTTTCCTCCCTTCTATTTGCCTCAAGGTTATTTAGAATGCACATGGCATTATGCACTTTGGTTTTGAAACTTCTATTCAAAAAGACAGATATGTTTAAGCACTTAGAGTAAAAATGACCAAGATACTCTTACTTAGACATGAGTTGTTACTTGAGCGAAAACAGGCTTTTGATGAAATGTGAAGCAAGAATATAGATTGTTTTAAGGTGCAGGAATATCTATTTTTATAATATTCATTTTAAAAAATCAAGACAGGCTGTACTGTACTTCACCGTGTGATCTTCAGAATTACTTAGCTTGTGCATGCATTTTATTTACAGTAATTTTGCATGGAACAAAATGGTGTAGTAAACAGCTCCACGTGCAGATGCACACACACAAGTACTTATCACATTTAATCAAGAAAAGCTGAAGCCTGCTCTGCTTATCTCCTTTCACAGCAAAAAGTTTCTTTGCTGCTGTGACTGTGTCAGCATTTAGTGAAACTGGAAGAGAACAAACCCAGGCACATTCATTACTGATTTAAAACAAGTAAGTAACACCTGGATCCCATGCAGTACCAAAGCCTTTCTGTACTAGGCAGCACAGAGTGTTGCTCTAGAGGGCAATACTTTGGTCAATGTTTTTAAACAGGTCACTGAGCTGTACAGGTGCCAGGCTAGACCTGCTGCCTACGAGAGAGCAGGCAGGCTGCAGGTTTGCAACATGCTCTCCCTGCATCGGGGAGAAGGGAAACAGGTCTCAGGATCAACTGCACCAGCAAGTGCAACATGATGCCAGATGGGGGAGACGACTTAGACTGCTGACATCTGGGCTATGTTCTGGACACTATTACTTTTTTGTGAAGGCAATGCAGCAGGTATCTCACTGCACCATGAAGTCCTCTACCTGCAGATCTGTGTAAGCTTCCTCCTCCCCCTAACACCTCTTGCAATTGCCTAACCTGGGCTTCCTCATCCCTAACACACATGCAAACTATCAATACAACCAGACATCACACTCAAGCACAGAAAAGAAATGAAGGGTGTTTAAAACAGTGGCAGTGTTTTAAAGTTTTGACTCATTTGGAAGGGGAAAGAAAGCACACAAACTGCTGAATGAAAGAGCTCATGTGAAGCAAAGCTCTTTGAATTACAGCATAAATCACAAACAGAATGATTTTATTAAGCCACAGTTAAAAAAAAACAAACAAAACCAAACCAGAAAAAAAAAAAAACCACCACCAAAAAAACAAAACTAAAAAACTTCCAGACATCAGCATACCTCTTGCTTAAACCCAGAAAAGGCAATGCAAAGACAGAACAAAAGCTTTATTCTTATCCTACTTCTCTGCCTCACTTGGGAGGTGGACCACCCTGTGATGAGTTTGAATCAGTGTTATAAATATGCCTTCAGCAGACCTTTGAAGATCTAGTAAAGTCTTTATTACTCCTGCAGTGTGTAAGGGCTATGCGTAGTCAATCATAATGGATTCACAACATGAAACATATTTAAGTTAAAATAAATATTTTGTAGTGTTCTCCTATCAAAAGCAAAATTGTCTATCAGAACTCAGGTATTTGCACTTACTTTAAAACTGATGCAACAAACTAGGGGGGGGGAAAAAAGGATGTCTAAAGGCACAGTTTACTGTGGATTAAATCACTGCTTTTTCTATTTAAGAAATCAGAGCTGTTAAAATAGCTTAGACCATGAATTAAGCACGGATTTTCAGACATTTAAATGTGCTTCTTTTCCACTGCAGAGTTGTAAACGCACTTCAGAAAGCTAAGATTTTGCAATTACATAGACCAGAGAGTCAAGAGGTTGCCTATTCTGTAACTTCTTGTCCCAGTCAGCTTGCACTTGTAAGATGCAGAAGGTCCAACTTAAAACACCTGATGACATAGGCTTATACGGAAAAATGATGAAAGAGTCCATCTTTCCCATGCCAACGACAGCAAATCCCAGCTCAAATCACACGTGCGCCCCACACTTGAACCCTGAGGGGCTCCAGAGTTTTCCAGGTGGCCAGTCAAGCAGGGGCTTTCTGTGCCCTTGCAATAAGTGGCACAGACCTACAGAAACGCGTTATCTTGACCAAACATGTCATTCCATTTCCCCAGAACCTTATCCCACTGCTGCCACGGGCAATTGCGAGAGATGCTCAAGCCTCCCGTTTCAAGGACAAAGAGGCAGCACTAGAATTGCAATCACTGCTTCAGAGCTCCGGGTTGGAGAGGGGAAAGAGCAAAATAAAGAGAAAACTTGTCTTTTAGTTAGCCAACATCTGCTATGAAGATGCTTAAAACGATGACTAGATATTGAGTGAAGGTCACGAGGCTCATCTAAGAATACAGGGGGAGAAAAAACAGGCGGGGGAAGGGGGAGGGAGGGAGAGAGCGAGCACGAGCACTGCAGCAAAGAAGCTATGCTCAGCTAATACATGCTGGCACTTACCATAAAAATAGAAAGATCCAAAGAGAATCAGATTAAGGATCCTTTTTATCTCTCTTCAACAGAAAGATTCCCACATGAAGTTCTGAACCCAGTTGTCCAGGGAAAAGCAAGGTAATATGATGATGGTACACAGAAAACACTAACACACAAATGGTTAAGTCCTTTCACAGCCTTCCAAAACCTGCAAGCAGTTTGTGCTGAAAAACCCAAAGGTAAGAAGTCTGAAAGACGACTCCTACATAGCACTGCAGCTAACCCAGGCTGCTGTATCTCCAGTCACTCGCACCGCACTGTTTTCATCTTCGTCTTCTCACCATTACTTAGAGGTGGGCTTGGGGGTGGGGAAAAGAGATTTCTCCTCCAAGTGGAAAGGAGCGCAGAAACGGCATCAGCATTTTTAATCAGTCTGGGAGTACCCAATCAGAGGAACAGAGTGGTGCCAGCGTGACAGTTGTCCAAGGCAGGGCAGCCCATCGCTCCAGCCACCACCGCGTTCCCACTGCCGGGCTAATCTGCTTCTTAACCTCGGCGAGGTTCTCTGTGCCCACGCACAAACAAACCGGCTACATGCGCTGCGTCTTCCCCTCTGAGGAGCAGCGCTGTGCTAGCTACCAGCTTTTCTGGGTTGCTGTTCTGACAGGCTGTTTGCTACATCTGCGTGCAGTAGTACAAAAGCAAGAAAAGTTTGGAGGTTTTAAATATCATCATCATTCAACTTGCAGCTTATTATCCAGTGTCTTCTCTATATATAAAATATACATTAACCATTGTTACCTCCTCAAAGGTTTCTTTCTAGAGAAGAAGGAAATCTATAAGAGATTTTACAGCACAGCCCCACTGCTGTGAAGTGCCTTGCCAGTGCTTGTTTTGACATGACATCATAGAACCTTAATTGCACCTGATCCAGTAAGAATACACACAAAGGTCCCTGGATTGAATGTTTGTGCTGCTATCTATCATATTATTTGACATCATACACACACAAACCCCCAAACCCAACAGCAAAACCAAATCCAAACAACACCTCCCCCCCCAAAAAAAACCAAACTCAAACCCACTCAAAAAAACCCCAAACAAACAAACCAACAGCAAAAATAAACACCAACAAGACAGATCGCAACTTAGTTTGTCATAAGGATGTCCAAGATCTAGAGACAAACCTTTCTATAGCATTTCATAGAATCATGGAATCAACCAGGTTGGAAGAGACCTCCAAGCATTTAACCCATCAAACCAATCTGCACAGGGAGGTGATGCAGTCAGCATTAAAGCAGCTAAACACTGTAGCTTCCAGGGGATGCTTCTGATTCTACAGAACATATGCCTGCATTTAACTATGGGGGAGAAATTCTTCTGGTTCTACAGCACAATGCAGTCCACAACAAAGCACGTGGACTAAATACAGAATGCAAATTTGCATTTACTTAAAGCAAACACTCTTCCAGCAGACAAAGTTAGAATTATGCCATATCACAGAGTAAACATGAATATCTTCCACCTGATATTCACATCATAGAAGATTAAAAGGTTATGTAGGGTGTGGAGGGAGAAAAAAAAAATCCCTCAAAGTATTCCCAGCTGTGGTATACATATTCTATCAAGTGCTTGTAGAATGCATTGTGTAACAACATAAGGATTACAATAAATAAATAAATAGATAAACGAATCGGAGGTTTTGTGCCCTGAACTGCAAACTAACAATATGAAGTGCTGTTTAATCCAACTGATCTGTTATAAAACGTTTGAGTGTCAATACAGCATGCAAATTCCACTAGCAGGCAGCAATGATTTTCACAGAACACCAGGCTCACATACCATGATGGCCATAAGCAAAAGAAAAAGTCTCTCCTCTGATGACAGGACATTGGAAGGACCATTACTGTCTTGCATTACATTTAGGATTTAACAGGCTTGCCTCATGCTGTCAACAGAACATGCATAGTATCACAGTATCACCGAGGGTGGAAGAGACCTCAAAGATCATCAAGTCCAACTCGTTACCACAGACCTCAAGACTAGACCATGGCACCAAGTGCCACATCCAAACCCGCCTTGAACACCTCCAGGGACGGTGACTCCACCACCTCCCTGGGCAGCCCATTCCAGTAGTGAATGACTCTCTCAGTGAAGAACTTTCGCCCTTTTCATAACCACCATTAGTTCAAAAAACACAAGCTGACTGGTATGAGAGAGAGAGGGCACTTGTGAAGGACAGATCAAAAGGATAAGAAATGAGGGCAATTATCATATACAACTATTGCACCCTGTATATATACAGAAAGCAGCACATATGCATATTAATAATCTATATTTTTAAAAAATAGCCAGTATAGTAGTAAGCACAAGAAAAGGAAGCAGCAGAAGAAAATACATTAAACTCTGCAGTAAGCTTTCAAAACATATCGCAATGCTGGCAGAAAAATTACTATTTGACACATCACATGCTTGGTGAAGTAGGCAGCTTCTGTTCCAGGAAACTAAGTATGGGTGTCTAAAGATACCCATTGCAGGAAAGACTGTCCATGTCTTAACAATCATTCCACTGCCAAAAATAGACTTTTCCCTAATGCTATATAGTCAAGGTCCTGAACCTCATATGAATCTCAATAAACAGAGAAGAAATCGAGAGAAATTCCTTGTGAATGAAAAAAAAAAATTAAAAAAATAATCTAAATTCCCTTTTTTTCCACCAGGATGCATGAAAAAACCCTGACATTAGCATAGCAGTTCTCTGGAGAGGAGAAAGCTGGGTCATAGGCAGAATTTAATGGGCTATGCTATGAACTTTTCTGTAGTGAATCTCAAAGAAACCTGAATCTGAACTTTGTGAAAAGGAAGGTATTGGGGAGAGGGGAGATTTGTCTGTCCCCAGCTTTCCCCACGTGATTATGGAAGGTGTGAGAACTGGTTGCACCCACAGGAGCAGGAAGAGCTGCTGTGATCCATTCATGTGCTGTCTGGTGACATCTGTAACAAACCAAAAGATATGAAGAAAGGCTAATAGACTAATTAATTCAAGCCTTCAGGTAAGAGCAAAGGATTCACCACTCAGCTAATTTAGATTTTAAGCTCTTACTGAGGCCATCTTTGAGAATTTGGAAGGAGGCTCTGGCAGATGTTCAGAGTGATGGGTCTGTGTTTCTGGTGAACAATAGATCTCAAGTTCTTTGTGGTGTTTCAATTATAGTTGAGAGAATGGTAGTAAATTCCTTCAGAAACTTGAGTTTTCCTCTCCTCCTACATTTGCAGATGATCCTCTGAATAGTCTCACCAACCACAGGTTGGTGAGGCCATAACCACAAGCGAGTAATGGGGGAGAGAGGACACACGTTCCCAGAAAGAGATGATTCTCTCCCTTTTCAGTAAAGCAACTGCTGCCTGGAGGAAAAAAAAAACCAACCAAACAAAAAAAACCCCAAAACCTGAAATCAGCTGTTGTTCTACATCTAATAAAGGAGAGAAAAAGATCACTTGTTTCCTGTTGAAAGAGAGCCAAGAGCATGCTGCAAGTCAAAACGTGGCTTTGTTTTGTTCTACCCATCTACTTGTTTATCCAGAAAGGAAACAAACTCAGGAGTAGGTGGTCCAGAGCTGTTCCAATCAACATTTCTGAGTTGGATTGTAATGTTGATGCCTAGCATTTAATAGTAGTCTGATCTCACTACCGAGGCCTCAAATGAATTTCCAACTGCTTAGAAAGAAGTGAAGGATTTGAGAAGGAACACAAGGGCGACGGAGTCTGCCAGTATGCATGTCCCAGCTCAGCAGCACATATCAACGGGTGAATGTGTGAACAGCACACATTGCAGACAGGAGAGAGAAGCAGCAGCATAAAATACAAAGGAACAAATGATAGATTTCAGGGAGAGGTCTTTAAATGCTCAGTGGGTAATTGAGGTGCAAGTGTTTTGTTTCTTCAGGCTGTCAAGATCACCCTGAACGTAGGTGGAAATTTCCATGCTCTGAATTAAATGAAGCAGAAAGAAATGAAACAAAATCCAGAAGGTAAGAAAGGTGTAAAACATTCCCTCCTTTTTTGGTCAGATTGCTCATGAGCCTCCCCAAGGCATTCAGGCACAGCTCTGATGCACAGTATTGAGGAGCTTGATGAGAGGGAAAGAAGGCAGGAAAGTTCCTGCTAACTTTAGCTTGTCTGAAGGTGACTGAGGAAAATAAGTACTTGCTACTGCTCAGGTTGAGCTTCCCTCAACTTCCTGACTTTTCTATTTTTATATTCCCTAGATTGAAGTGCTTTCAGTTGTCAGATTTTTTTCAACTTCTACATTGATCTTTCAAGCACTGACAAAAGTCTCTCCTTAGCTGTTGTCTTGGTAGGCTTTTATGTTTTCAGGCCTATTAGGTTGTCACAAGGTTCCTTTGCAATTTTTCAGGACACCTTTTTCTCAAAGGTCAAGTAGTGTTTTAAAAGAATTGGTTAAATCACATTACAAGAAGGTATTTTTCTGCTGATTCTAAAATATTTTTAATCTATGGTTTCTAGTTAAACTATTGAGTACTGGAATGAAACGTGTAGGGTTATGATATAATCCCCCCCTGACCCCAGATACCAAACAGAAATATTTACTGAATATTTCTGCTTTTAATATTACTATGGAAAATTCTACAACCAATACATTTTAAGTAAAACTTGAATTCCCAGCATCAGTAAAATCTTTCATGGTTATTGGAGGTACCTTACCTATTTTCTACTGTATGAAACATTAATATTCATGGCTGTCAG
>VWYK01034763.1:936-20957 GCA_013399775.1 Semnornis frantzii
GTCTCTCCAAATACTGGGTCTGGATGCTCTTCCTCCTTCAAAGAATGAAGTTTTGCTGTTACTTCTGATCAGTGTGTGTAGAATTCTGAAGAAAGAAAGATTTTACAATGCTGCTTTGTGAGAAAGGTGTACTGGAGCAAAGATGTGCAATGGTAGGAAATGCAGGGTGAGTCCTGGGGATTGGTTTGGATAATACTGGTAGGAAATATCTGTAAACCAGTATTTTTTAATAATTTTTTAATTAAAGCTGGGAAAACAGAGGCTTCAACTTTTGTCAGTGCTATTTCTTCTTACTGGTCTGGGTTGCACTTGAGTTGGCTGAAATTATTGGTGTCAATACATTATATAAAGGCTTCCTATGTGTTTAGTAACAGGGGAGAAGAACTGGGGCAGTTGGGTATTTCTCAAGTATATTTTTGTTTCTGGAAGCTGTCAAAGGAGATTTCACAACCTTCCTGTGACCCTTTGAACTGAAGAACAACCCTGTGTCACGTAATCTGGTCTGGCCCAACAAGCAGGGCTTAAGGGGCACAGTCGGGCTTTCTTACTTCTTTTCCTCTTTTCTAAGCATAGTACAGCGTGGCTGTTGTCACCCAGTGACTGAACCCAGTAGTTGTGACATGCTTACTTTCTGCCTGTGCTGAGGTGGTTGCTCAGGATTTTTTTCTGAAACGCCTCACTTCTCAGTAATAAATCAATTTGAACAGAGAATCTCTTCTTAATTATCTTCTTGTGTATATTATTAGGACTTACTGCCCTCATTAGAGAACTGTTATCTCCTCCCATTCCCCATTTCAAAGGCTACTCAGGATGAGACAAGTGTCTGAAGTTAGCTGCAGAAGCCCTGGTATCTGCTGGTGGTCACAGGAGATAGGAGGGTTGTGATTGTCTGTTGTCTCTCTGTTTCAGTCCATCTCCTCAGCTGCAAAACTTGTGTTTTTTTTTTTTTTAAAGGTTTTTCTGGCAATTGTGAGGAGGGAAAGAATGAAGTTAAAATTAGCAGATAATTTATGGTCTATTTAAAGCTGCTGTTTAACCCCATCCAGTCAACATCAGTAATTGAAGTAGTGTAGCAGGTTTTATGGATGATCCAAAGACTTTGTTTTGTATTATGGCCTGAAGCTGCATATGCAGCTGCTGATTTAAACAGCCTCTGGTCCTTCTTATGCAAGATGTCTAGCACAATAAAAGCTTCCTGAATTGTGAAAACAGTTGCTTGAAACTGGGTAACTAGAAGCTGTGGTAAATTTAATCTGGCTTTTCACATTAGGTCATCCTGTAGAGAAGTGTGTGAAGTGGAATTTGTGTTAACTTCTGAACAGTTAAGGCTGTTTGAAACTAGAGGCCAGTTATGGGCTAAGGAATGTTTGTTTGGATGAGGTGCATGTGTAAGTACTCTAGGAGTTAATCCATTGGCTGGACTCCTGGTCACTTGCATACTGCTGGGCCCGCTGGTTCAGTCGCTCTATCAGCTCAAGGGGCCAGTAGCAGCCTGGCCCAGAAGAGTCATGCTAAGTCTGTCTGGGTGGGTTGTGTATTTTTGAGGGCTGTCCAGAAACGTTAAAAATAACATTGATCCTTAGTCTGCATGTTGAGTGTGTTTGAGAGAAGAATGCCTGCAGCTGCTGTGGAACAATAATGATTGTAACAAATAACATGCAATTAACTCAAAATAAGTGAGGTTCAGCTCAGCTTCACAAAAAGATAACACTTATCATAAAGCTTAGCTCAGCAACTTCAGCATGATGATTCCACTGTATGATCTTTCACAAGACTCCTGGTTTTTTTTTGGGGGGGGGATATGTGGTTGATTTCTCTTGGAAAAAGCAGCTCAACTTATTTTTAAGGCTCTTTCTTTTTCTGTACTGCGTATGTGCTAAGGGGAGCATATTTTCACTGAAGGCTGTGCTGAGCATGGAACACTGTTCTTAATATACCTGGTGTGATTTTGGTATATGTTTGAACTGTTTATTCTTCAGAGTTTTCTGTCTCAATCCCACAGACTGAAATGGTGGCTAGATGTTAAACAAGATAGTGAAAGGAGAGATCTTAAGGCATGGCATAGTGATTCTATTTAAATCAAAAAGGCAGATATTTACAGACAGCGATAAAATATCACAGTCAGACTTTTGTAGTATTATCTTACACAAGATTAACTTGTAGTTTCCATCAGTTAGGTTTTTTAATTGATACCTCTATGTTCATACTGAAAGTATCAGATCCATTGGTGAGGGGAAGAGGACTCCTTCCCCTGTAAGTCCTGGCAGAAATAATTGTGTTAGATTGTTGGCTTATCTTCCAGCTTCTCTTTTCAAGTGTGTTTGGACATGTCTGTGCAGTTAATCATTACAAAGAATAAACCCTGAGGCGACAGTGGAGTCTTCTCAAAGACCATCAGCTAGCTGCATTAGTCTGCAGCATCTGTGGTGTTTCTTGCTGCCTCTTGTGGATGTTGTGCTGCTTGGGTAGACACTAGCAGTGCTGAGTGGTCAGTAGCTCTCTGCGGAGGGGTTGTCAGTAAGGGCTTGTGAGCTCACCCTGTCCTGTCTGAAGGCACTTGTCTCTGCTTGCTGGGGGCAAGGCTTTTATGCAGCTTTGCAGTGTGGGCCTCTCTCTGTGGATCTATCAGCACTGTGTAAAAGCACCAAGTTACTGGTGGCACAGTGTCTGTCATTCTCCTGTTACTATCCATGCACTGCCATTGGTGATGACTGCCAGGGACTTGAAACCAATACCTTTTGACCTTCAAGGAATTTAACATGGACACACCTTGTCTTGGGTTTGATTTTAATCATGTCTGAAACTTATTTCCTGCCTGATTCACATCAAGCTTTATTTCTACTTTCCTGACTAATGTCAGACATAAGCAAAGTCCAAGATAGCATCTCAAGTGTCTGATGTGCACAGAACTTTTGGCTGAATATGCACGAATGCCCTGAAGAAGAGAGCACACGGAGCTATCTTTATCTTAAAGGGTTGCTTATGAGTAGTTTGCCCTTAAATGACGCTACAGAGATATCCAAGTAGTAAGTGAAAACATGAAGTGTACTCTGAGCCTTCTGTTCAGATCGTTCTCTGGGCCACAGTCTGTGGTGGGACAAGACTGGAACATGTGTTTTCCAACCAGGATTCATGTTAGGGTTGGTACCAGCAGTTGGGTAAAGCTATTCAGGGAAAGCGAGCCTGAGAAGTTGCTGGCAGCCCATGAAGCTTTTCTAGTATACTCTACAAACCTGTCTGGGGAAGTGTTTGTGCTGAGCTGAGAGAACATGGTGGAGGATGGACACACTGACCATGATGGAGAGCAGCCTGAGCAGAAAGGAGATCTGTGAAGTGGACGTGGAGGGACAAGGTGAGCTGAATTACAATCCGAAGGAGCAATGAGGTCTAGTCCAGCCCCTTTAGATACCCTCTAAATTAGTGCAGAAGTTGAGAGATTTGAGTTTGTTAACCTTTTTCTGATCCTTCTGAGGGTTCACTTTTGAACCCTGGGTGGGGATGTGGGAACGCAGTGCTGCACCACTGAGGAGCAAAGCACCCATGAAAATGGTTAAGTGGAGCAGAGAGGAGTTTTCTGAAAAGCAGTAGTGTGTTGGGGCAGAGAGATGTCCACATGGATATGAGAGACTTATGCTGAAGGACAGACATCCTCCCGTGGCGGAGGTACCTGCAGGAAATGTGTAACTGAAAATGTGACTGACCCAGCACATGTAATGGCTGCTGCCTGCCCCATTTTGGAAAGCAAGTACTGCTGGCAGCAAGTATGCTTTATTGCTTACTTAGCCACCTTCTTGCACTGGTTTTTATTTGTTGTTTAATTTCTGCAGGCCTGGCTCTTTTGCAGTGCTTGAAACTGCCCCCCTTATCCCACCCTTTGTTAAACTTAAACTGCCTTGGCCAACTCCTAGAAGAAACTGGATTATCTTGCTTGTTCTCACTAAGCTCTGCTGCATTGGTGCCCTGTTAAATATTAATAAGCCTCTTAGATAAACCTTTAAAAGGTGCTTGTGCTTTTTTTTTTTTTTTTTTTTCCCTCCAAGGGCAGTCTTGTACATCAGAGCAGTGAGTCATTGGTTTCAGGAATATTTTGGGAAGCCCCTGAAATTTAAAGTTGTGCTCTTTAGTGTTGCATTTTGCTAAAATAATCTAAGGGCCACAAGTTTAAACTTCATAATGAATGAATTGGTAGATATTTTTGAGTGGTTCACCTCTCTGTACCAGAGCTAAGTTCCCTTTTTTTTAAAATGGCTGGAGTGCATCCCAAGGCAGTGAGATCTCTGCCTTGCAGCAGAGCTCTTGTGGTGGCAGGCATGGCTGTGTCCTTATCTGGCCCATTTGTAAGTGATCTGTAACTCCCTCACTGTGGTGGTGTCTGTGTGTGGGCTTTGGGCTCTTGAGGGTCATTAGTGCTGGTGAAATACCAGCTCCTGCGCACCACAGGTGCCTGTGTATGGCTGGAGAGCTGAGCTGCTGCTCTGCACAGGTGGGGGATGTTTCTGGAAGTGTGTGGCAGGACTGTGCTAAACTGGGACCTTTTGTTTTATTTCAGGAGCGATGCAGTGCCCTTGGGGGAAACCCTTTGCAGGGTGGGTTTTGACCAGCTAGTGACTTCTGCATGATAAGGGCTTGGCACCAGTCCTGTGGTAGATCCCACAAGGACTTTAGGTTCTTTAGTTTGGTGCAAAGAACAGACTGTAGGTTGATGTCAGATGTCTCTAATAATGCACACTGTGGCACAGAGGTGCATTGTACAGAAGACAACTTGACTCATCCTCAAGGCTGGTGCTGGTGCACCACAGGAAGAATTAATCTGCTGTTGCTGTGTTTAGTGCTTTGCACAGTGAGGATGGTATGGCTCATGTGGCACACCCATGTGAGCCATGAGTCACTCATGTCAGCACACAGGTCTTAGGCACTCACCAAGAGCTGGAGCAGTCATCCATGACCTCACAAGATACTGTAGCATACACACTAGGTTTCCTCATGAGGCATGACTAGATCACCTGCTCATCAGATGAGGTCATCAGTCTAGAGGGGCTCACCTTTTGCAAGCTGGGGAAATACCTTTGGTGCTGACCTAGGTGAAGTAATCGATTCTTGTTTGTGACCAGAATAACCTGGCGAGGACTGGAAAAGCACTTAGCTGGAAATATTACGTGGTTGTCAGTGGCAGTCTTTGCCAGTTTTCCCAGCTGTGTGGGCAATAAGCTTTTGGCTAGTCTTGCTTGATTTCAGGGCAGCAGTAGAAGGAAGAGTCTTGAAGCAAAAGGCATTCTTGCCTGTCTTTTCCCATCTGTGATGTGGTAGGTTAGGAAATAAGAAGTACAAATCTGTTACCACAACACAAGTCAGTGTTTGTGATGGTGATCAGCCTTGGTTCAGGGTTATGAGGCTGTTCAGTAGGACAGACAGCATACACTGATCCATAAAACATGCTCACAGCCTTTTTGATGTACAGAATCCTTCTGTCTTAAGCATTTTTACAAACGTGTTCGCCCTTTCTGCATCTCCAGCACAAAACTCCAAGGCTTTTCACAGCGTGCTGACATGATTGCATTGATTGCTTTTCTGAGTCATTTGTGCTAAATGACAGATCATATATCCTAGAGAGCAGGTTCACTTAGCAGCACTCTAAAACCAAGGTCCTGTTAGCAACACCTTCCCAGGTGTGCAGCTTCCAATTCTCTCCTGGGAGTTTTTCACCAGCCTTCCTTGGATTCCAGGTTTTTGTTCAAATGTAATTCCTAATCATTAATAAAACTGTGTTGAATACAATCTGGATGTTGTGGATTTTCCCCTCCTCTCCTCGGTGCTGATGAACAAACTACACTCCTGGGACAAGGTTTGACAGCCATATGGGGCTCTGACTGTTGTAGTT
Organism: Semnornis frantzii; assembly: GCA_013399775.1. NCBI lineage: Eukaryota > Metazoa > Chordata > Aves > Piciformes > Ramphastidae > Semnornis > Semnornis frantzii. Next base: position 6,815 of record VWYK01034763.1, read on the forward strand.
CCTGCTGCTGTATGGGGCTGCCGACATCTGCCTTTGACGGCATTTTAGGCAGAGGTCCTTCCTGCATCTCGCCCTCTTGGATGGAGGGAGGAGGGTGGACCTCTCAGATTCGAGGTGCATTTTATATCCTGTGCTTTCAGTGCTGTTCTCTTGTGCAGTGCTGTGGTGAGTGTGTGTGTAAGAGTGTGGCTTTCTCTGCGGAGGGCCAGCATAAAATGACAGGCCTTTTCCAGCAGCCAGGTGTGACTTGTCAATACTCAGCCTTTGAAAGGAACTGGGGATATGGCTTGTTGCAGATTGTCCTGTTTAGTATTCAACAGCAGGCTTTTCTGGTACTGCTCTTCAGCTTTAGGAGCTCTGAGGACCAATTTATCTGTGCAGTAAAGAGCTCTGACAAATTTATGGATGCTCAGAATCCTCCAGCTGGTACTGAGAGAGCTCTCGGTTTTGGCTTGTGTTAGCATGGACGGATTGCTGCTGTTCCCTGCTGTGTCATGGGGTGCCCTCCAAGTTTTCAGGCAGTGTGGACAGCTTTTATTTTCTCTGCTCACCAAGGAAGGCACTATGCTGTTACCCATCCTCACTGTGATGGCAGGACTCACTGCATAACACAGATACAGCCACTGCTGTGCATGTTCAGGAGCTCCTGGCTTCTGGGAAGCATCAAGTGTATTATGCCTGCTAAGAATAGTACACAACTATAGTGTAGATATAGAGAGAGTCCTGTGTTTTCCAGTATTTTCTAGTGATGAGGTATTCACTTTAGTATGGATAACCTACATCTGCATTTTTATCTTCCCTTGGGGGATACGGAATATTTATGCATGAATTTATGGGCCTGTTGCCAAAATCTGCCCTGGTCGAGGTAGCTCTTCCTCTTGACCAAGGAATAGCAGATTCTCTGAGGACAGTGTGGAAACTTTTGTCTCCACTACTCAAGCTGTGCAAAGGTCAGTGCCTGAGACTGCAGGCATGTTCCTTCAGGGCATGTGCAAGTTCTTCATAGTCTATACTTCGTGCTGTAGCTGCCAGTGAAGCGACAGAGAGCCTTCTTCTCTGACATGGATGAGACCCTGCAGAGGATTTCCTCACCTGCACTCTGCTGTGCTGTCTCTGGGGAGAGCATGCAGCAAGATTGTTCTTGCTTCAGCAGGCTGGCCATGGCTCTGCTTTAATGTGCTGCGTTTCCTAGAATGCCCCAAACTGCAAATTGGTTTTTTGTGGTAGTTCTGTCTCATCCTACTAGAAAACACACAACTGAAGTGTTGGGATGGTTGAGAAGCTTTCTGCCTATGGAAACTCCATCACTGCCATCTTCAGCCCTTAGGCTGCTGGCCCTGTCTTGAATGATGCAGGGACCTCCACCATGTTCACAGCTGGCCCATCTGTCCATTTTAGCATAATGTTTTTTGGCAACCTATTATACAGAGTTACTGTAGCAGGAAACCAGAGGAGAGAGATGTGTTTATATTGCACCACAGCAGATGGGGTTTGTAGCAGTTGTTTTTGAGAAGGCCGGTGATGGTTCTACATGTAGAGGTGGCACTCAGGGACATGGTTTAGTGGTGGGCTTAGCAGTGTTAGGTTAAGAGTTGGACTAATCTTGAAGGTCTTTTCCAACCTGAACTAGATGATCTTTTGAGGTCCCTTCCAGCCCCTAACCTTTTCTAATGCTGTGTGATTCTGTAAATTATTTAAATTCTGTGATTCTCTGATAAGGTTACCTGATGCCTTAAGCTTATTGGGGCACCTGTAACATGACCTTCTGCTTGCTCTTTTCTGTAATCCAGGAGCTGGATTTTGAGTTAGATGGCTTTGTCACATTGCCGTCATCCCTTCATTCCAAAAGTATCTTTGGTTTGGCGTCGTCAGGGTTGCTGTAGTTACGTGATCATTTCTTTTGGCCTTTTAAAATTCCAGAGCTATTTTTTTGATGTCTTCACATTGCTTACAGCCCCTCAGAACACATCACAGTTGTTTTCCTTTATTTAGATCCCTGACATAACAAAACATCATGAAGTAACACATTGAATGTGTCAGTTTTTCAGCAGAAGCTGCATGCATGTAGAAACAAGTCTTATTTTAAATCCCAAAACTTTGATCACTTTATCTGAAGCCAAAGAACACTAATTTTAAGTCAGACTTTCAGGATTTTCAGCCAAACCGTGGCATGCTTACAGAGACCTGCACTTTGTTGTCAAATTTGACTTCACTGAAACACATCTGTTTCAAAGGTAAAGTATTCCTTATTCAAATGTTTGCAGAGCAGCTTCCTGAAGCTCTAAATGTGTTCTTAGTCCTGAATATTAAGCAATCGTTTCCATTTTCAGTTCGGGAAACAGCTGAGCATGCTGTGGGAACATCCATAAAGGACTTTGTGCGCAAGCGTTGCAGGACTGTTCCTACTGGAAAGTTCACTTTGCCCCTTTCGTGGAGGTATTCAGAGCCAGGTTGGACAAGGTCTTGAGCAGCCTTTTCTAGTGGAAGGTGTCCCTGCCACTGGTGGTGGGGTTGGCACTAGATGATTTTTAAGGCCACTTCCAGCCCACACTATTCTGTGAATCTATGATTCATTTGGACAGTGCAACTCTGCTGCAGCAGGCTCAGGAGTTGCCTGTGGGGAAATAGTGATTCTTTATTTTTGACAGTCTGTGTTGACTACATATACTTCTCTGGAAACATAAAGCACTTTTGACTCTATTCTGCTTTTTTTCTGGATTCTCAAACTATAGCATCACACTAATCAGTGAATGAAAGATCAAATTAAGAAGATACTAGGATTTATGTTTTCATGTGAAACCTTGCATATGAATTTAGGCTGCCTTATGTAAAAAAACCCACCAAACTACACTGTAGTCTTAAGCAGTGATTTTGCTTTGCTGTTTTGATTGCTTTGTTTTTACTATTATGGCCTGAAGAGTATCAGTATCAGTACAGTGGCTCCTGTTCGCAGGGGAGGACAGCTTGCCTTGGACTGCCCATTGTACCAATTCCTGCTACTAGGTGCCTGGCCTTACCCCTCTGTCAAAATCCCCTGCTCTGCTCTGGGCAGCTGGTGGCTGCGTTCTGACAGGCTAACTGTAGAGACTTTGTAAATAAAAATCTGCCAGCTCAGCAGCTGCTGCACAAAGAACTGAACCAGCCCTGCGGGAGGAGGCAGGGGAGAGGCACAACACTCGGTGACAGGAGCCTCTGTAGTTGCTTCTCCTTAAGAACTAGCCTCAGATCACTCAGTGTTGTTTGAAGTGTCGTGTGACTGCGTAATATGATTATTGCAGATCCTGGGGGAAAATCAGTAAGCACTGTCTTTGGAAAGCACTCTGTAGCAGCAACACTGTTTCTCAAAAGACCTCAATTTCAGTGGCCTTTCCATCATGGTCTAAAATGCAAGAATGCTGTGTAGGAGCTGGGTGCAGAACAGGGATGCAGTGCCATCTGAGGCTGATGATACTCTGACTCTGTAGCTGTCACATACTGAGCATGCTTGTATCTATACAAAGGGCTGGATCTGAGGGCGGGGAATGTGTCAGCCCCACCCCAGATCTTCATCAGTGGTTTGGAGTGGAGGAGCAGCTCCAGGCTGCTCTTCTCTTATGTCACCACTTCACTACTGTCTACGCAAGGACAGCCTGTCATGGATTGCAGAAACTCTGTCTCTCTGCAAGTTGACCACAAGAGCTGAACAAGTGGCCTGAAGCTGCTTTTTGGCAGGATATCGGGCCACATTTTTTGCTTTTGGTTCTCATTGTACATGTTACTGCAGCTATGTTTATTAGGGAGGGGTTGATTTTGATGGGGGAGGGTGGAAGCAACAAAGTGCACAAGGAGAAATGTGCCAATCTTCTCCTTAAGTCTGTGGGGGTTGAATAATTACATCTCCATGTAATACTTGGAAAGGTCCTCTAGTGTACATTTTTCCTCTAAGTGTCTCAGCTTCTGTACCTATGTATAACGTTTGGGGTGTCACTCTCACTTGTGTCATGCTGGATTCAGTCCATGTCTGAACCACTCACTCACTTCATTGGGAACAGAATGTAAACCGTGTCTCATCATAGAGCAAACAGAGTGAAAACTTCCACATTCTTGTTTTCAATCTGTCAGGAGACCCCCTGCTTCCCAGGTGTGTGGAAATAAGGTAGCACTCTGATCCTGGCTTGCTGATGACAGCAGCTTTCAAAGATCCCCTCTGTGAAGGCAAATCAGGAGCCTTACAGGCTGAACGAATATGCTTCTTGCAGCCCCCTTCTAAACAGGAGGGGAAAAAGCGGCTCTGGGATTCTGGGTTTGAATAAGACTTTCAAAAGCACCATGCAAGCCCTCATGCTGTGCCGTGAAGTGGCAGAGGTGTCTGCCCAGAATGCAAAACAGGCTCCCGGCAAGGGGCAGCACTGCTCCTGGAGAGCAGCTCTCTGAGGAGAGAACTGTTTCATTCTCACAGTGTGATTGAGTGTGGCTGGAGCTGCAGAGCAGGAGTAGCTGGGGAAAATCGGTTCTGTTGATCCTGCCAGCTGGAACTACCTCTAGTTCCAGGTGCCCACTTCACGTAAGAATATCAGGTGGCTTTAGTTGCATTCCACCACAGATGGTGTGCCTGATGCCTGTGCCTTTCAGTGAGCTAAAAGTGCCCAGATTGATGAATTTCTCTCAAGTCTAATAATATTGACTAAAATAACACAGGAAAGGGGAGTAAATTCCTATGTGAGGTAGAGCTGGAGCTAGATTCAAACTACAGTCTCATTATAAAAGCAAATGTGCAGAGTCAGGATCGTGGTGTTAGAACAGTGTGCAAAGAGCTCCCAGAGTAGAAAAAAAAAATCAGTAGGATCTGATGATGAAACAGTTTTCTATGACCTTGTCTCTGATGTGGATAAGTGCAAAGATGGTAAAAAAAAAAAAAAAAAAAAAAAAAAAAAAAAAAAAAAGGGAAAATTGGAGAGCACAGGAAATGTTCTTTTTATAATCCTGGGGGAGATGAGGGCTGTTTTGCAGCCTTGCCTGAAAGAAGTGTGTGTGGAGTTACCTTCCCATGGAAGGTGAGGGGCTGAAGCAGTAGGAACCAGATACATACCTGGTTTGGAGATACCAGTGTAAGATGTGCATCTTTGGGAGAGATACAATCCACACACAGACTGGTTTTCCTCTCACTGCTCTCCTTCACCAGGCAGCGGAGCAGCAGGAGGAGGGAACCAACCCTTTCCTCTTGCTGTTTGTCCACATAAACATCTCAGCCCATGATCATGTGGAAAGCACTGGAGTGAGGTGGCCTTGACATGTGAAGGGTGAGGTTATGACTTTAGGTTATTCCACAGTGTTCTTGGAGTTAGTTTCAACATCGAGGATGGCTCTTGGGATGGTCACAGCTTCTGCACTTTGCTGTGGGACATAACATTTCAGCACAGGTAACTGGAGGACACAGTTGAATCAGTAGGTTCTTTCTGCTGCTGACTGAGGTGACAGCTTTCCTAAGACCGAGAAGAGTAAAGGGTCTCTAGTTTCTTGCATCTCGACATAAGCTCCCACTCTCTCTTGTTATGTGTGCAATAACGTTTATAGCAAAATGAGAAAGTTGGAGTTCTCATTCCTGCTCTGCTGCAGTTTTTCATAATTCAAGGGATTGTCCTTCAAAAATAAACAGGCATTGAAGGAAAAATAGCAAAGGCAAAGGAATCCTGTCAGTTCTTTCTGATACATTGCCCAGTTAAAATGCTGGCTATTTGCGTGAAGTACATTTGCAGCAAGGTACTTGGAAATGACTTATCAACACTTGCTTTGGAGAGCACTGCCTCCAAGGTAGCACAAAATATGAAACTAGCAATGGAAAATCACTATGCTTTAAAAAAAAACAACAAAGCAATTATTTCTTGCCCTGAGGAAGGGTGTGCCTGCCACTGGGTTGTGTAAGGGGAAGTGGGAACACTGTACTATTAACATTCATGATAAACTGCACAGTTAATCATCATCCAGCTAGTCCCTGACTTCTCTCCTTTTCATACTGCAGCAGAGGGGTGGTGGTTAGAGGGTGTGTCATTGGAGGGAAAGGGAAATTGAATATTGAATATGGCTTTCTTTATGACACAAGGCACTAACATGACTCCCGTCTGTATTTAAATGCTGTCCCCAGGTTACGACTATGGCTATGTCTGCGTGGAGTTTTCACTCTTGGAAGAGGCCATCGGATGCATGGAAGCCAACCAGGTTGCTTTACACTTCGGTCAATGCTGCTAGAAGATTTTTTTAAAAATATCTTTTGGTGGGGTGGTGGAAAGCCAATGAGGTTTTTTGGTTTTGAACCATTCAAAGGAAGATCTGTTCTTGTCTAATATACAACACTGCAGTTTAAATGTCAGTTCCAGAAGCTTGTCAAAGGCTTAGAAATGTCAGTATGAAAGAGCTGCTGGACACCGAATGGTCTGCCCTCCTCCCTAGTGTGTGTCAGCACACTGGCAGATTCAGAGGCTGGTGGCTGACAGTCTCCTAATGCAGGTTTTGGCCCTGCTGCTTTTGTACTCGCAGTGAAATGCAGTGGGGAGGAGCTCTGCTGGCACTGAACTTCCCGGCACACACACATCTGTGGCTGGAGGGGAGGCCTCTGCTGTGCAGCTCTGAGTCAGCTCTGACTTGCACGCTCTGCTTTTCCATTTGCTTTGCGTGGAGGAGAGCCTTCATTGTGTTCCTCCCCCGTATCTATCCTGTCCTTTGGCAAGCTGGAGCTGCAAACGTGAGGTCTACCCTATGTGCAGTTGCACCTGGTAAATCTGAACATTTCCAGCCCATCTGAACATTCCAGCACTTCAAAGTGCAAAATGGCTCAAGTCCCCTGTAAGCACCCAAGGGGAAGCCTTTTCTCTGGCCTAGTGTTTGAGGCTAGAGCTGTTGTCCACCATACAAGATGAAGATGTATGAAATCTCTTAGATAAGACCAGGTCACATCACCCTCCCTGTGCCTTAGAACCGCAGGTGATGGCTCACTCAGGAAAAAACACTAAAATTATTTATTTCCCCCTTCCTTCACTACTTCCCTTAAGTCTCCTTTCTGCTGGCTTCCTTCACCTGATATGCCCAAGTAAGAGTCCATACCAATTATTTGAAGACTTTCTACCTGAATCTAAGTCTCGCTGTCATGGGACAAGTCATGAGTCAGATTCAGAGCTGTGCATCTGCAAAAATGTACTTACAGTTAATGAGTCTTCACAGCTGGGGTTTCAGAGGTCCCACTAAGCGCTCACATTTGCCTCTATTTTCAGTTACAGAGGTATTGCAACTTACAAAAATGTTTTACAGAAATGATTCTGTTGGTGGGAAAGAGCCTGGCACATTCCCACTGGAGTGGTGGCAGTGAGCACAGAGAGAGAGAAGGCTCCAGAATTAATTACTTTTGCCATCAGTGACAACTTCTATTTCCCCTTCAGTCTTACTGCAGTTGTCAATTTATTTTGTTGTCACTGGGGAGTCTGTAATTATGTATGGCATGCCTTTCAGCCAAATCCCTCTCCATATTCTCTCCCCAATTCTGCTTACATGAAATGATGGCTCCCTATGTGGGAGCAATTCCCAAATACCTGGGAATCAGGAATTCTTTTTCTTAGTATCAGTGCCTGCTCTGCCCCTTCTCCCATCTGGAACATCTTTATGTATAATCATGGAATTGTCAGGGCTGGATGTGACCTCAAGGATCACCTAGCTCCAACCTCCTTGCACTGGGTAGGGAAACCTCACACTAGGTCAGGTTGTAGAGCTCCATCCAACCTGGCCTTAAAAACTTCCAGGGATGGAGCTTCCACCACCTCCCTGGGCAACATGTTCCAGTGTCTCACCACCCTCATGGCTAAGAACTTCTTTCTAATATCCAATTTGAATCTATCCACTTCTAGCTTTGCTCCATTCTTCCTAGTCCTATCACTACCTGACATCCTAAAAACTCCCTCACCAGCTTTCTTGTAGAGCTGTTGTCCACCATACAAGAGAAAGATGCAAGGAATCTCCTAGATAAGATACTGGAAGGCCACAATAAAGTCTCTTCAGAGCACTCTCCTCTATATGTACTTGGACAGTTTGACTTGATCAGACTTGGCCCATTGCTACAGCAAAAGCCTCTGAGCACCAGTACTTAAACTGCAGTGAGTGCCCAGAGCTGCCTAGTAGATTAGATGCACATGAGATTGTGGCAGGTGTTCAGCTGCAACTTACATTAACTTCCCCATCAGCAGTTACACCTCCAGCCTGGATATTTTTTTACTGTGTTTCACTGCTTAAAGTACAGCCAGAGCCTCACTAGCAGTGGGGCTAATGGTCCCAACTGTGCACCCTATATGTGACATGTTAAAACCAGGTAGGGCATGAAGTCTTCCATTCTCCCTTCCTGCTGTACATGCTTGTATTTGTCTGCAGAGGAAGCCTGGAAGATGGAGTGGTTGGAGGTGGCTGTTTCCAAAGCCTACCATGTGCCAATCTTCACTGTGTTTTAATAGAACTGCAGCAATTTGTAATTAATGAAGCAATTAATCTGCTTTTTGGGGTGACCCAAGCTATATGAATTTGTTCAGGAGGGTTGTGGCCTCTCGTTTCCCCCACATAGGTTAATTTCTTTAGTTTGATCCTGATTGAAGATGGGAAAAAAAAAAAACAAAACAAAACATAACCCAGAAAACCTTCTAATTATTTTAATTAATTAAAAAAAAAAAAAAAGTAGTGACATCTGTATCTTATCTGCTGCAAGGGAGGGAGCTGACTTTTATGTTCTCAGTAAAAGCCAAATAGAGATATTCAGAAAGGGAGTTATGCAATTCACTTGTTCTTTGACAATCAATATCCCACTTTAATGTCTTCCAGGCTGGAGATCTAAGATCATCCTGCTTAGATTGAGAATCTGCATTTTTACAAGCTGCAGACCGCCAAATCTTTGTTAGCTAAGACATTAATTCTGTGGTAGTTCAGTTATTTTCAGAAGGTTATCAGCTATCCCTGTCAATTCAGTTGCTTGTGAGAGCATAAATAGCAAAACAGTGTCAGCCCACAGTGACATCCTAGTCCCTCACTAGTCAGCTTGCCTCTTTCTCAGTCATCTGTAGGCTGGGCATAAATAGCTCTTGCAGAGACAGTGTTCTTTGATGCTGTTTAATGCCCCTTTAACTGCCCCTACCTAAAGAATAATTTGCTACATCCCTCTATGGTATAATTCCTATATTGTGAAACCCTTTAGTTGGATTTGACACAGACCAGTACTCACTTAAGATCATTCTCAGATTTGTAAACTCCAGATTTACCAGGTCCAACTGCCTCCATTCAGTAAGACTAATATGTGTATGTGAGATTTGAGGGTGCTTTCTCTGTTCAGTACATTGTGGTAAGGAAGCATCCATCTTCTATGTCGCTCTCATTTTGCAGGAGAGTTTTCATTCTGCTGTGTTAATTGCCACAGCTAAATCACGGAAATGCCTCCCCTTATTAACTACTTTGCCTTGTCTGTGTTGCGTCGGCAACTTACTACAACTCAAGGGTCCCATCTAACATGTGGAACATGATGGATGGCCCTTGTGGCTAGTTCAGAGGTTGGGCTGAGCTGGGCACTGGCTGCTCGCTCTCCTGCTGTCTTTGGGAGGCTCTTTGCCCCCAGATGGGCTGGAGAGCTGTTTTACAGAACCTGAGTGCAGCCCTTGTTGTGCTCTGATGGTTGGTAATGCTCCTGTTGGTCTTTTGTTACAAGTTGGCTGTTTGAGAGAGGAGATCTCTTTTCTGTCTGTGGTGAGGTACTTTTCTGTTGGGGAGAGACAGATTTTTGAATGGAAAATGGGATTTCTGCCTCCTAAATGACCCTTCCCTGCTTTATTCTCATTTTGGGAAGGTTGGAGTGTGGTGTGCTGCGTGTCTTACTGCGTTTTCTTTGCCTTCAGGCTTGATGTAGCCCCTAGAGTTGTAGTGTTCTGTCTGAGGGCACCAGATTGGCTTCTTGGAGGCAACTTTGGGAATACAGCCCATGCCTCTCGTTCTCCAAGAGAGATGTTGAGATTTCTTTGCACTCTTACTTCATCTGTAGAAGAAACACGTGTAATAAGTTTGTTATCTAATAAGAAGAAATGAAGTACCCTTTGTGTGCTGACGTGTCATCAAGGGGAGGTGATGGAGGAGACATGGAGAGAGCCTGTCTCTGCTTCCTAGATGTTTTGCCGTTTTCACTGAGGTAGAGCTGCTTGTTACACATATGGAAGCAGAAGGGTTTTTTTAAGCTTAGGAGCTAATACTTAGTGTCGTCTGACTGTATAGTATTGTCGCCAAATCCTTGCAGGCCTCAAGCTTAGCAGCCCTGGCAGCATGAGTATTTCCTGGCTTTTGTTGCTAGTAACTAACATCTTCATAATCCTTTCCTCTTGTTTCTTAAATAAGTGGGCAAAACCAGAAGACTTACCACATGAACTTTTAAAAGTACATTAAGGTGGAGATCTCCAGGCATGTGCTGGAGTAGTCATTCCAAGGCTTGCTCTTTGAGCCTTCCTGCACTAAGGTCAGCACAATTTGGAGGATGGTTTTCCCTCAGTACTGTGTGGTCGTGGTTCAGCTCGCTGAAGGGATTGCTCCCTTCCCCTGCTTGTTTCCTGCTGGAGAGGGTAAGAAGGGTTCTTGCTGGGTTTTGTGGCTGCTTACTTGAGCACGTCCCACCACCGTGCAACTGGAAGCATCAGGTCTGTGTTTCTCCTGCCCTGAGCCAGTCTCCTTTTATCCATTCATGACCCTGGTTTTCTGCACGTAGTGCAAACAAAGCTTCTCATGCAGATCACACTTCACAAGGTTTCTGCTGTAGCTGGTGGTGTTAAAATCCACAAGATGCTGTGACAAGTAAGCAAAGCTGAAGTCTTTCTGTCCTGAAAAGATCTGGAGCAACCAGTCACAACTTGGTGGCTTCTCAGTTAAATACAGAAGGAGCTTGTGGCTATCCTGAAGATGGTGATCTGTAGTTTTGGGGTCATTATTGAAGCCCATGGTGCAAAGTGTGTGTTGCAATTTCTAAAGGAAGATGTGTATCCAAGCATCAGAAATAGTTGTTTTCCTTTTGATAGAGTATGCTGAATTGTGGAGTCTGGCATGTTTTTTAGTTCAGTCTGTAGAATGTCCTCCCTAATAACCTGATGACCTCCCTAATGACACCTGCCTCAAGTGTATTTTCGTGGGCTGTCTGGTATCCATCATTCACTTGCTTGACAGCCTTACTTCATCTCTTTAGCTTTAACCTGCAGCTAAGGGTGGTGGTGACAATTGAGTGTGTCCACAAATGTGCTGAAATCCATTTGGATGTTGACTTAGAGTGCTGGAGGTGGCCTTGCTTTTGGTATGTCCTCCTTGTATTATCAGCTGATGTTCTCTTCTGCTTCTCTTGTTGTATGTTAGATGTGTGGGTTTTACTTGGATTATATCATTAGCACACTTTTTTTTTTTTTTTTTTTTTCTTCCTCTGTTAAAAGTGTTATGCTTTGTCTGTGGGTTTCTATGATTACCTTTTGGAGTCTTCCACTTTGTGTGTGAAGCTTGTATACCTAGGCAGTGTTTGTTCTGTAAATATCCCAGTGGTTTGGGAAACAAGTACTTTGTGGAGTCATTTTAATGATCTGAGTGACATATGGAAAGTTCCCTCCATGGGCTGCCGTGCAATCAGATGAGTGGATTTCCAAGCAGCAGAGCTGATTTGGGTTTTTTTGATGTGTCTGATTCAGTGTGTAACTTTGTCACGAGCTCACCCTGGTCTTACATCACTGAGGCTTGACATGTTGACTCAATCACTTGTTCATTCCTTGTGGTGTCCCACTAGTGGCTGCATCCTACCGCCATGTAATTGGAGTCGTAAGCCTCTGAGATCAGGACGGAAGTCTGCAATGAGAGGCTCCCAGTGCTGGGCAGGCACTTGCTGTGACTAAGCAGTGGGATCTACTGTGCTGACCTGTGACCAGGCTAGTGTGTGTGGGGGTGTGTGTGTATCCTGCAGTGATGTGGTGGTAAATGCTCTGCCTGCTTCTTTGTTCAGAAGGACTGACTGAGTCTCTGTGTGCTGCAGAGACCTTCCCGGTGCAGAGAAGGGTGTTTTTTCTTGTAAAGTGTAACTGTCAAAAAATTCTCGTACTGAAAATACTTCTCTGGACCTTCTGTCATCTCAGCATCTTCTGTCATCTCAACTGTTCAAGCCATGTGAATCCTCTTAGTCTCTCTTCTTCTGGCACAGGAGGTTAAAAGAGATCTTTTGTCAAAGACTTCACACGCTCTTCTTTCAGCCATTGGTGGCTTCCCATCAATACGTTTTCTTCTAGCCCATCCCAGATAAACCTAAAACCTTCTGTCCTGCCTCACCTCAGAAAGCAAACTGTGCTAACCAACATATTTTAAAATAAAATGTGCTTTTAACTTTAAGAGCTGTGAAGCTGCATCTGCTTGCTCAGCTTCAGACTTCTGGTTCTGTGATCCCAGCTTGCCATGTCCCTTTTATTCCAGATCCTGTTCTTTTTTCTTCCCTCCATTTTTCCTTCAGCCTTACCTTACCTGTGTGATGAGGATTTTGTGTTTGCTGCTCTATGAGGGGGCTGGCCCAGAGGACAGCAGATACGAGAGCAGGTCTTCCTTAGTATCTCCGGTTGCTACTGGGGACACATGGCCCTGCAGGGTCATCTCAGGGCTCAGATGTTGCTATATATTGCAGAACTATCTTTTCCGTGTGCTGAAGTTCACTTGGGCTGCTGTATAAAGTTGTTCTACATAAAGCATTCCTCTCTAACCTTTTCTAAAATGAAACTACTCTCCCTCTGGCCCCTGGGCTTTTATGTTCTGGTTGTGGATTTGTTGGGACTTTTTGCTGGTTGACATTAACCAAACCGTGATGAGGATGTATCTGAAATCTCCATTCTTTCCCTGTGGATCTCAAATGCCTTGTTAATTAACTTTTTGACTGTTGAGATAGATGTTCTGTTTAAAATGCCACAATCTTGAACTGGCAAACATTAAGGAATATTTGTGAATTCCTCAGCTGTATTTAAATAAGTTGATCCATGGGTGATTGCCAAGATAGGCGTCCAGTCCTCCCTGGCTTATCCATCACGTGATGTGATACACCAGTACTTGCAGTTGGTGACCACGTGCAGCTCTTGCAGCATCCAGAGGTGCTGGGGCTGGACACTCCCTACACTGCTGCCTCAAAGTGGGAAACCACTGTTGGGCAGCTTGGACCTTTGGTCATGCCCAGCATGACTGTTGTGAAAATGAGGGTACTTGGAAACTTCTTCTCATGAGTAAGTGCAGTGTGCACCACAGATAGTCAGCTCCCTGCTGCTTCCTCTGCACCAAAGTTGTGTTGTAGAGCAGTTGTTGGCAGAGCAACACCTTAGAAATAGCTTCCTTTCAGTCACTGTCAACATGTGAAGCATTTTTATGAGTGACATCTGGCACACTCATCCTTTGAACGTTTATAGGTGAGATTTTGCCTTCAGCTAGAAGGGGTTTGAAGTAGTCCTTGGATGCAGAATACAGATGCTACCCTGCCTGTGTAGCTGTCAGGTCCTCTTCTAATATGCTAAAGGAACAATTGTGTGACAGTGAGGAAATCTTAGCCACAGGTGTGATGTATAGGTGTGACTTCACCTTAAAACAAAGAGCAAGGTTTTCCTGCTGGCTGCTCTAATAGATTTTATAGTTTTCATGATTGGTTGACTTTCTCTGAAGATCTATAGAAACTCTTAAATATATTCTCATGTAACCATTTAGAAGGTGTTTATTAAGTCCCTCAGGGGTCAGTGCTGGGACCAGTGCTGTTTAACATCTTTGTCAGTGACATGGACAGAGGAATCAGTGCACCCTCAGCAAGTTTGCTGATGACACCAAGCTGTGTGGCACAGTCGACTTGCTAGAGGGCAGGGATCCATCCAGAGGGACCTGGACAGGCTGCAGAGGTGGGCCCAGGCCAACCTCATGAAATTCAGCAAGGCCAAGTGTAAGGTCCTGCACCTGGGTAGGCACAATCCCAAGCACAACTCCAGGCTGGGTGGTGAATGGCTGGAGAGCAGCCCTGAGGGAAAGGACCTTGGGGTCTGGGTTGATGGAAAGCTCAACATGAGCCTGCAGTGTGCACATGCAGCCCAGACAGCAACTGAGTCCTGGGCTGCATCAAGAGCAG